>VZRR01002190.1:214650-294478 GCA_013398015.1 Oreocharis arfaki
ATCTCTCCAGCCTCTCCAGGTGGTGGTACCAGGCCGCGTCACATACTGACACTTCACACCACAGTTTGCTGTGAAGAAGCCAATCAAAACCCCCAATCTACAATCCATTTTAGTCATAGTGATGCTGCCTAAACAATTAGACAGGGACCTGAAACAGTGGGCATGGTGAGTGCATAGGCTGCTCTTCAGTTTCCCAGTAACAGTATTTGTATCTAAATCCCTAACCCCAGGTGTCTGTCTCAGCACAGAACCTCTTAGCAGCCTACTAATGGCCTTTTTCTAGAAAAAGGCCTGACCGTGGCGGGGGGGGTGGACTTTAAGGTCTCTTCCACCCCTAAAGGTTCTATGATTCTAAAAATACCCATTCTCCATTGTAATCATCCCATTTTCCACCTACCCATTTACCAAATCCTCTAGACCTAATTGCTTTTCCAGAACACACATGTGACCCAGCTACGAGCTTATCAGCCGAGCTGGAAATACGAAGTGAAGCAAAACAGATGGAATTTCATAACCAATTACATACTACAGAGGGAACCATAGTGCGTGGGTTTCTCATTTTCAAACTGAAGTCAGTCATCTTGTTAAGCCTCCTTGAAGCTCTGACAGATCCCCTACGTTTTCTTCTGCAGGGAGATCCTGCATGTTGTGAGCATACTGAGATCCTGCTGCAGGACTAAGACCTTGCTTCAGAGAACTCTAACCAGTGCCTCACCTGCCCTTGATCTAACTGCTTGACACATTGTGTCTGCAGTGAGTCTCTTTCTTTTGTTATTGCTGATCCATCACAGTCTGATTTTCTCTGAGTGCCTGGTAGTGCCCTCTTATTTCACAGCTCAGTGAAAAAATGGAGTATCTACTCGTGATGACTCTTAAACAGGTAGAAGATGTTAGGTTCATGATCAGTAAGCGTTATGGACTTGTAAAAGATAAATCCATGTTAAATATGGGAGAGGAAATTCTATGGCAGAAGGGCATAATTAATGTGAAGTGGAACTCCCTTGGTCCAGGCTTTCACTCCTGTTGCATCTGAGTTTGTGGAAACCAAAGTTTATGGTACTCTTAAATGGGCAGACCTGGCCCAAGTGAATTACAACAGAATAAGATACAAAGTGAGAAGCAGGCTTAAAATATCAAGAGCCTGGGGATTTTTTAGTAAAGCACTCGGGTATCTCAAAATCTAACCCACTAAATTAAATCAAATGGGCTTGTGCAGATTTGCCATGCAGATATAAATGCAGTGATGATGCAGGGAATCACCCTGTAAGAAGCTGCACAGACCATCATAGTGAGTGCGTTGGAGAAGGGTCAAAGAGAAAGCATGATCCTGCCAAGGAAACTCCCAGTGTGGAGCACACTGCCCAAGGAGACCCTCGGGCACCACCAGCATGGGCTACTCAAACGAGACTGTGAGATCTTCAGCACCACCAGATATTGAACGGCTGAGAAAACCTAGATCTATTGTCCTACCACAGGATTTAAGAATGTTGCACTGACAGGTGTCTCACCGAGCACATAAGAAACAACTGACCACTGTAGGTGAATGGAAAAGCTGAAAAGTGACCTAGGATAGTCTTTCCAGAGGGATGTGTTTCCTGCTGACGAGCTGGTCTTTGGCTCTGTTCACATGCTCCACCTGAAGCCAGTGTGCAGCACAGGGGAAAACAAAGAGGAGCAGCAATGAAAGATGGTGAGGTTAGGGAGGAATGGATCGACACTGCTCCCTTCTGAGCTGCACACCCGTAAGTGTAAAAGAGGGGGAGAGGGAAAGCACCACACTGCTTGTTGTGAAAGGTTACAGGAGTAAAAAGAAACACAGAGTTAATGTAAGAAAGGAGTTTCTAGTTAGTACTGGTACAGCAGTCAATTGAATGCGTGTCAATTCCCTTTCTTCCTCTGTGCACTCAATATATATATTTAGATGTGAGCAGAGACATTGTTAATCTCAGATCCCAAATGCCACTTTGATAACTGCCAAGATTTAGGAGGGGCTGCTGTAGCAACAATAACGCAACGTTATGTTTTCTGTCCTGATGGACGATTGTATGTGAAGTGCTCCTGTCTCCAATATGTACAATATTTCAAACTTTCCTGCCAAAAATAAAAATGGAAAAAATCAAGGAAGCCTTGAGGCAACAATAACTTATTTGACATCAAGTTACATGGGTTTTACATGTTTATTTCCTCAAATATTCAATTAAAAGCTTACTTACTGCGGCAGATGTCATATCACATGGTGCATATGCTCCCTCTCCAATACAGAGCAGCTTTTTAGAAATTACTGCCAAAATGTTGTAAGAACTTTTATAATGGTTTCAGGATGAAGCATAAAATGTAATAAGCCACACATTTATGTGCATATTTTATTGATCATTTAGTACTAGCTTTCTGTTAGGGGGTGAGGGGTTTTTGATAGGTTTTTCTGGGGGAGGAAGGAATTGTTTCCATGAAGAGAAGGAGAAAACTGTTGGATATTTGAAAAATGGGCGCACGTGCTTTGTTATGAAAAGACAAGTGGAGTGACCTGAGTGAGACAGGTTTCTTTCGGTCTGCTCTTGCTCATGAGTGCAAAACACAAAAGGATGTGCGGCTACTAATAAGAATTACTTCAGTAAGTTTAGTTCCGCTGCAAGTGTTTTGCTTCTCTGACAGAGATCTCTGAAAATTCTACTGCTGGCCATTTGGTTAGCTATTATGTGGGTAAAACCAGGCTGTTTTCCAAAATCCTTGTCTGATTTCCATTCATAAATTAGTGCATGTGTTAACCAAACTTGGATTAAATATTAAATAGGTGTAATGCATCTACATGCATCTATCCAAACCCAGCATAGCCACCTGTTATACTTCTCAGTGTAAGCCAGTCAGTGACTTTCAAGAAAAAAGTTGTTTTCTGGTGGACAGAGTCATCCATACTGGAAATACTGCATACATTGCCTCAGAATTTAAAATCAAGCCCTTGTTCAAGGATGCTGTACTACCCACACAAGGGCCTAATCAGCTATGGTGATCTTTCTTTTGATAGGTACTAATAAAACCACTCAGAGAAAAAACTCTAAACATCATGAGCACAGAGCTGTGAAAATGAAGACCGAAGGTAACAACACTTGTATTCGTTTGTGCCTGCTGAAGCCTTGTATAATCCCGAGGAACAGGGTCCCTGGGAAGACATTGCTGTTTTGTTCAGCAAAGGAGCCTCAGATCTGGGAAAGAGGGTGAGTTTTTACAACATGGCCATAACACGTGCCAGCTGACATGTTACACGCAGGACTGGCTGAGGCAATAATATGGATCTGTCTTTGCTAGTGTCAGTTCCTGCTCCAGTCTCTGTAAACAACACATGTCAGCACTGGATCAATATACTTGAAATGACAGCGACTTATGGATTTTGAGGAGCTTTCAGGGCAAAAAAACCCCAAATTTCCAAAGTGTCTTCACCGCAGAGTAGGTCCTGACTGTCACCTGAACATGACACTTAGCTTTCTGTGGGCAACCACAGAGAGTCTTTAACCCTAACTTCCCAGTGCTTTCAGCCCAGGATGGGTAGTGTTTAAATTTAAGCTTTTGTTTCACTTCATCATGGGCTTCTAATCCACTTCCCTTGCCATAAGAAGATAGGCAAGAAGCCCATGGCTTTGAGGCTCCCAAATGATTTCTTTCTTCTCTTCTGGAAGTGATTCTGAGCTAAAATTCCATGTTTGACTGCTTTCAGCAAAACTTCTACAGCATGCAAGCGGAGATGCTATGCACAAAAATAAAGACTGGGGAAACTCACTTCTTTAAGATAAACAGGGCAAACTCTGTGTTAGAGGTTACCCACAATCTAACAGATGAGAGGCTGCTGCAGCTCCCTGTCTCCAGGTCCTGCCAGTAGTAAGGCTGAGTATGTAGTCCCACGGTGCATACACAGACACATACACACAATCACAGAATTATGGAATCATTTAAGTTAGAAAAGACCTCTTAGATCATCCAGTTCAACCATTAACTCAGCACTGCCAAATCCACCACTAAACCATGTCCTTTGGTGTCACGTGCATATGCTAAAACACAGATATATGCAATATAGACCCCTCCTTAGATACTCAGTCTATCCAGCAGCTGGCACTTAGATCCCTGGTGACCTCAGCTGCAGGCACGTGCACGTACAGGTGCCTGAAGGCGACTATCCTCCTCCACCTGCTGGTACCCTCTCTGACAGATACCCATATACACACATATACTCTCACTACAGATCTCCCTTGGACACTCAGACTACCCAACAGCTGGCCCCTGGATCCCCCTGCTTCCCTGGTGCCTCATGCACTGACACACACACATAAACAAACAGGTCTCTCTGGTAGCAGCTCCAGACCTGTGGTCTCTCCAATGCCTGACCCTCAGCCAGCTTAATTCCTCTTGTCTCTCCAGAATCCATCCCACACCATCCAGCCTCTCTCACACCTGACTACTGTGATTGGACAAGTGCACTGACCACCAACCTCTCTCCACATGGCCAGACCCTTACAGCACAGAAGGCAGAGGAGCACCATGGAAGGCACACAGTATTTGGTGCAATTTGGTTAAAACTGAATTAATCACTTAATCTGATCAAGTGCCAGATTTTCCATTGAGCATTCTTTGGAGAGGATGATCCTTAGATTCCATGACTTGGTATGCATGTTTCACTGTATGTCACAGGCAGGTGTTGCAATGAAAATTACCTTGTAAAGAAAGGATATGTTCTGTAAAACACACAAGGTAGATTCATGCACCTTTTAGAGTAATTGGCCACATTAGGATCTCGAAAAGGTAAATAAAAACTGCAAAAAGATGTCCTGTCATGTAATTTCAAATGAAATTTGAACACACGTTTTCATCTTCTAAGATACTGTAGTTTACAACTCGATTCATTTAGATTAGATGGTAAAATTCCATTAATTAGATGCATAAGGGCACTTGCAAGTGCAGGAGTGATGTTCACTTCGTAGAACGCAGCCTCTAAGAACATGTTACTTATCCCTGGTTTGACAGAGTGATGAAACAAACCAAACGAAGCATTTAAAGTTGCATGCTACTTTGAGCATAAGGAAACAGACTGGAATTAAAGCACAAACACCACATTTTACACATATACCAATCCCTGTATTACTGATCATTTTTAATACATTCCAAGCTTGCAACTACTATTCCTTGAAGACAATTGGTCCTTTGTCATTTTGATAGAGAAACATACAAAAGAGACATGGGAAGCCTTTTCCATCCACCCACATTTCCCTGTTATTGTTCGACTGCTCCCTTCAGCAAGTTTTGAAATACATTTTCTGGTTCAGTTTCACATGGATCCAGCATTTCTCGTTCCATTATTGATTTTCACACCACCATCTAAGGTGCTTCAGGGTTTGGAAATTCTTCCATGACACTATGCTATTTGTTTGGGTTTTTTTTCTCAGCCCACTTCTACCACTACTGTTGTACAGGGTGGTATTGATCTAACCCACTGACATTCAGCCATAGTCCAGGACTGGCTGGTGGTCAAAATTTGTTCCTTACTGGCCAGTGTCTTTAATTAAAAAGCTGGTGAGATCAATGCCAGCAACCTTACAAGAAACTCTGAGCGCTGACAGCAGTTGCATTAGCATATTAACTTTGGGAATTGCTCTTCTGGGCTATCCATCTCCCTGGAATGCTGGGCTGGGATTCAAAATGTGCATTTCTGCCAAACCTCGTGAGGGATAAGAAGGTTATAGAGAATATGAGTCAGAAAAATAAAGCCTTTGAAAGAGTCCTGCTCCACAATGCAGTTCTCCAGAGTTACTGTGAAATTCAACTTTCAGAGCAGAGCTGGGAAGGAAATAAAGTGCTGGAATTTAATTTCTTGCACAAGACTGAAAAGTCCTTTAGAAGACTTAATCCGACAGCAAAGCTTCCACACAAATAAATGCTGATTTGGAGTCTCTATTGACAGCAAAAAGTATAGACCGAATATCAACATGGGTGTTCTCCAAAAAGCATGCTTAGTTTATTGAGGAACCAAGAGCAGCATCTATAACAATAGCTATTTCCTCCTGGGTCTTTTGGAAAAGAACCTTGCCTACATCTCCCTTTCTTTTTATCAAGTAATGGCTACTCCAGGCTCTGTCCAAATACACAGGCTTAAAATCTCTAGTCTTAGAGGAACAGTGTGGTCATACCTACTATGCAGCCCAGCCCATTCCAGCCTCACATGGGAAAATTCCCACTCACTTGCAACTACACAGTGAACTTAATGAACCTAGAAAACAAATAAATAAACAAAGTAACAGAGCTGAAAGGTTGATTCTGTCAGGCACGAGGAACCTGGGTGCCAGGTCGTCTGTTATCACAAGTATTTGTGGAAACCCAAAGGTAGTTTCCATCTTCCGTCCACACTCGCATGGAAAGAAGGGAGCTAGGCGTAAAATCAGCACCAGCAGCTGCTCAAAAGTACTCTGTGGTTGCTGAGAACTAGTCCTTTGAGGCAGTGCATGCACTGGACCTTGAACTGAAGAAGCAAATAGAACGCAGGATATTTTCCTTTGTACAATACTCTATCCAGTACCCAATGAGAAATCTGGATTCACATTAAGACATCTAAAATTAGGTTTTCACATCTGTCCAAAATACCACTGCAGTCACTGGAAACTTAAGGGCTATTCAAACACACCTAAAACTCAATTGCTGCATTCGGTCAAACAAATAGCCGCAAAGCTAAGTTAAATTCTAGAGTCTAAATCCGCAAGCTGAATCTGCCCCCACCACGTCTCTCTGTGGCAAACAGCTCGAACTGCGCAGCAAGAAATGATTGTAGCAATAATCAGACTGGCTCTACTTCGAACAAAGAACTCGGTCATGGAAAGGCTGAACATGTGTTCATACACTAATGAAACAGGTGATTCCTGCCAAAAAAAGATAAAACTAACAAACTATTCTTCCCTTGATTTGACAGGTCAGTTTTAAGATCTTGTTACAAATATACTTTTTGATCTGGTTTACGGCATCATGCTCAGTGCATGAATAACTAAGAAAGTGTTGCTACCAGCCATTCAGAACTAGGAGATTGAATTACATTAGAGCTTTTTGGGATCTGTTTTTAATCAATCAGTGTCAAGTGGCATAATTTTCTGCATGTCTGTCTTCTGGAGTATGTAGTAGTTCTCCCATTTGAACTTAACTGTGACAGTCTCTGATCAATTTCAGCTCTTCTGCTGAATATTGGGACCTTCAGATATGTCCATATTGCAAATAGGATTGATAAGAAGGTTGATTTTTCCAGAAACTACGCACATTTTTTTTGAGGGGAAAAACACACTACGGTCTTGTGGACTGGAGGAAGAAATCTGGACACTGACCAGACAATATCACTGGTGGGAAATAACAGAAATCAGGAATAATAGTTTAAGTAATTTAAAAATTAAATTTTAATAGAAATGCCTAAATATATTGCAACCAAATGTTGGAAAGGAAATATAACTCTCATATATTCCAGTACACTGTTAAAACTCCACAGAGCTGGTTTGTTTTACATGTGAAGCAATGACCTGTTCCTGCTGGTTTCAACTGATTTTACTAATAAAAGTTTTCTGAGGTGAATGTATCTGATTCTAAAGCTAGGTCTTTAGGACCTGGGATAATCAAATGAATAATTCAGGGTTTTAACTCGATTTCATCATTTTATGATGTAGAAATTTAGTCATAACATATGATATTGACCTAATTATTGCAAACCAAACCAGGTGATTTACGACACGACACCTCTGGGCCTGTGATACTGGCCTGTCATGGTACACAACCAAAGGGAAAACTTCTTTTTTCCTAAAGATGCTATCTTATGGAAAACTTTCCTTGCTTATATAATTAATAATTAAAGAAGATGTGTTCTGACCTGTCAAAGAATATTAAAAGAGATATCTGGAACAACCTTGCAAAGTACTTTAAATATGTGCAGTTACAGAAATTAAAATTACTTGGCCCACTCAGATCTTGAAGTCAAATATTCATTTATTGGAGTCCATAGTGAAAAACAGGTACTTCCAGGAGTTGACTCTTCTAAGCTGTTAGACAGTGAGCTACAGGATTGTCTCCTGTTTATCTGCATTAGTTACAGAGGAAGCTGAGATCACTAGCATACACTAAAGTGCAGTTTTAGGTGGTCACAGCTGAATGAGTTCTTCCCTTACAGTTTTCTGATCTGTAAAACAAACGTTCTCCTTAGGAAAAAACATTTCCAAGCACATACTGCAGGTAGATGGACCTACATACGAGACTGCACCATCCTATTCACCCATGCTGGTTAGATGAGCTTTGTCACAAGGTAGGTAAAAGACTCTTCTTTTTTTTACCCTGCTAGAGCCCTTGCACACAGCACGCAGCTGCCACACATGTGAGCTCCCACTACACAATGCAGGTCTCAGTAGATGGGGAACATGCTCAAAACAGAATTGAGCATGAGCACAACTAACGAGACAGCAAAGGATCTACCAGGCAGATCCTTTCTTCTAACTGAGTTTTGGGCCATGCAGATCAATTTGGAAAAATAACTATTGGTCTTCATGACAAATACCTCCAATATTTATGTCCACATGAGTATGTTTGGGATTAACATTGCTCTGAGTCAAATGCATTTTTCTCTTGGAAACATTCTACTATCTAAAAGTCAGAACCAACATTATTGACACCCTGCTCCCTGCATAAAACTGTTTTTGCAAATGTAAATGCTAGAGATTTACATCTGGGAGGAAAGAAAAGCCCTGGGAAACATAGCATGGGATCTTGGCTACATTGAAATCAATGGCAAAACTTTCACTGACTTCAGTCATTGCCGAGGAATTTGTGCATGCAGCTGCTCAAGCAACTGTGAGCATTTATGGTGTGATTTCCGAATGTGAGCAAGACAGCCTTCCATGGGTTAACTGGTACATGCCTTCACTAAATCAAGTGTCTTCCCTTTTGCTCTCCTTCAAAAATACTTTCCTTTTAGAGACATATACTGCAAATTAAATTTGTTCTGCTGCTGTACTTTGCAACACTGGAGGTGAATTATATGTACTGAGTGGATGATCCACTCTGTAGGAAGTACAAGACACCAGGGAATATTTATCTGTCATTGTGAAGTAAACAGAGCTAAGAAGTAAAGACAAAGTGGCCAGAACTGGGAAGTACGCACATTGACCGGATAACCTGAGCATTATGGCTTTCAAATCTACCTGTTCTGTAACTGGTTTTGATTCATCTTAGATTTACATTTATCTTGTCTGGTTTCTGCCCACTTGGGAAATTTTAAAAACTGTTTTCAGATTCACTGAAATATGAGAAAAAAAAAATCAGTTAAAAAAAAACAAGTGATACATGAGGTAATACTAAAAGATAAACTTGAAGTGAATAGTCAAGTAAATAGCACAGATCAGAGGGGTTAAATTAACACAAAGGAAATATGTGCATTTATTCTGCGGAAACAAAAAATGATCAGCAGATCCACTCAAATCAATGAAAAAAAATTGAGTCTGACCTGGTGCATCGCTAAGAAAAATACATGAAAGCTCATCCTTCTCACCAGGAGAAGATGCTCCAAACTTGCCAGACACAGACACTTTAAGAATGATTAACAACAGCATCAGTTGATCTTTGTGCAATGTTTCAGAGATCAGTCTCCTCACTAAAGAGGGAGGTAAATAGATGTGTCCAAGATTACTCATTTTCAGCTGTTTCTAGTTTAACTAACATGTAAAATGCTATGTACAACAGCTATGGTTTGGAGGCATTGTTTCTACATTCCTTTTTTAATTTTAGCAGCTATATTTCTTCCTCTTAATCCCTATAATAATCCTGTTTTGAGGCATGATTAATTATTTAACTTTGCCATTCTCTCAGGGAAATTATAGACTAAATTGCATGCATGTTATTAATACAAAGCACCATTTTGTTAGCTAATTTAGAATTTCACACCCACATCAAACAGGCAGATGTCTATAATCTATTATTTGTGATCCCGCTCAACTGCGCTGAGCGGACAGAGCCCGCACTCCTGTTCTCCCTCCCTGCTGTGAGGGCAGCATCCTGCCGTCAGGTCCCCTCGGAAACCCAGCCCTGCACACACTGCTACACCATCTTTTGAGTCTTCCAATTTCACAGCCTTTCTCCCTTAATGCCATGCTCAGTGGACACAGCTGGCTTCTCTTTTGTTTTTGGAAGTTTTTGTTTTAAATTCCTTTACTACTGCTTGATCGCCATTGGATACACTCTGGCTCGGCATATGCTTCTTGGTTTAACTGCGATCATTTCTGGCCCAGGTTTTGGCCCCCCAGTCAACTGTCACAATTTCTCCCAGAAAGAGGGGGCAAGGCAAATACAAACTCTCCCAGTTGGTTTTGCTTTTAACTTAGAAATGAAGAGCGTATATTTATTTCAAAAGGTTACATATCCCTTTCCTTCATTTTTGGCTCTCACAGTCATTTTGTATTGCAACAAACTTCATTTTTAAGCCTTGTGCAGCACAATGTTGTTTCTCCTGTAATGCTGTTTAATGTAGCAACACAAACCTGGCAAGTGACCTGAATTTCACAGATCAACTGCAACCACACAGGAGACCTGCAACAAGAATGTTTTGTTTCCTCTCTTGATGTTCTAATTGCTGCCCATGATCCAACTGCTCCCCCATCTGACCTTGCATGCAATTTTCATCACTTATTCTTTGGAGGCTGTCTAGGTGTGTGACATGTCTGCAATCCCTCTTGGTATAATGCATATTCAGCACCTGATCAACTGTGTGTCTCTGGGTGTGAGACAGTCTAAATGGAGCAATATCAAATGAATTATGTGATGTACAGGGTGTCTTCAAGTATGTCATAAGCTCAGTGTGTAAGCCAGATTCGAAAGGCAAAGCCCTACTCTCTGTCGAATATTTTGCACGGACCATCTGAGAAGTCAGATGTCTTAATAGAGGTTCTTTTTTCAAAGCAAGCAAGAATCTTTAGATAGGCTGAGTGGCTGGAATAGTGGTACAGTCTTGTAAAACCTGATGATGTTTTCAATTTGCCACATATCTTTCTTGTGACAGTCTTTTTTCTAGCACTTTTCCTCAGACAACACCTCAATTCACTGAGACACACAAAGAGTGAGGGTGAGTATAGGGGATGCAGCTGAGACTTTGCCAGTACTTCTACAATTCTACATATGTTTATTGTACTCTGCATTCACCAGACACTTTCTCCCAGGGCCAGAGCAGACTGCTACCCACAAAGCTTGTGTACACTCTTGTTGAAACACATTACATTTCTCCTTTCATTTCCAGTGGTTTTTGTTAACTAGAGGACTAGATAATTCTGGAAGAGAGCTTTTATTTTCATTAAAAGTTAAAGATCACCCCATGAGTATGGATCAGCCTTGTGGTAAGTCTTAAAACTCTTTATTTACTCATGTTTCATGCACAGTATGTTCCTTATATCCCATATGCCTTTTCTCTCAGAAACAGCAACCTTACATGCACGAAAAAAAATCAAGCTTTAACAATATATTTTTAGTATCAATCTATACATTATTAAATGTACGTACCTGGAAATCCTGCTGCACATTTAACTTTCAGAATAAGTAAAAGAAATTAATATGGCTTTTGGGAGGGCTGTCTATTTTAATTTGTGAGAGCATTCTTTTATATAACAGGAGAACAACAACCAGTGACTGGCTCAAGAGGGCCAGAGTGGTCTGGGAGTTCTTTCTTCAAGATCACCAAAGGAAGAGAGGACCTCCTAGATGCATTTTCTTTCATTTTTTCCTAAGCCCAGCCAGACAAGCCTCCACGGTGCGGGAAAGATCTCAGATTTTCTGGCCCTCGGGGGCAGCATCTTCTTCCTTCCTAGATCTGCCCAACAGACTGCCTGCATGGAAGATCTCTTCTTTTGTCAACTTCCCCATCTGGTTCTGCTGGCATGGTGAGCCTAGAAGCCATCTATGGCCGGCACCCATAGATGCTTCCATCTATGCCACCCATAGATGCACCCATAGAAGCATCCATATGCTTGATGGAGCCCATGTCCAGTGACAAGGCACTGTGAAGATTTACAGATGCTCCAGCAAAGGGCCCGAGAGACCTAAATGGACCAGATGCTGGGCTATGCCTTTTCAAACTTAGAAGTTCATGTTCACTCCCACCAACTGAAAATTCATGGCAGTTAGTTCCTAAAATGTATTTGCTTACCCTGCCCTCCCATGTACCCCAACTTCAGATATGCCCTCTCTCATTCAAACACGAGAAGATATCCTAGAACTAACTGGGAAAAGACAACACTGACCTGAGTGAGTTTTCTATCAGTTCTATATTTGGCCATATCTTAACCTTAAATGAGAAAGCCACAGAGGGCTAACTGGTCTCTTTCCCCAAAGACTGCTATTGCACAGTTGTCAACAGACAGAGCTAGTACAACCCTAAAATCGCATGTCTGCCTGTGGGGCATGCTTTCAAGGCACACAGATGACCACTGATAGGACCTCAAGCTGAACCAGGCAAATGCAGCTGCCATCAGTGGCAAATCCAGTTATCATTAATGTTAACATTAGAAGAACTTAACTAATGGAGCAGCACATCTGGGTATGCAGAAGAAAAACATCAGGACTAAGGAAGTGAAATTATATTCTCAGGAATGAATTATTCACTATATGTGTACAACCAGCAGGGAGAGAACCACAGGCTGAGGAAAATATGTTCAAACTTACCAACAAAAATAAATACATGAAAGTATGATGTGAGCATCAGCTACATTTCCTAGGCAAAAGCTCCACATGGGGGCCTGAAAACCAACTATATTTGCATTTTGACATATTATCACCAGAAAAGACACAGCAATGCAGCCCCTGAGGCAAGGGAATTCAACATTGCCAGGCCATCTGGGCTTTTTTCTTATGGGTGGAAAATTCCTCTGCTCCCAAATGTCCTACAGCATTGTATAGAGGGAAGTAAAGAGGGCAAATGGGGGATGCCCTGCCTTTAAAGCAATAAAGCTATTGCAAGGAATCATCCAGACAAAAAGCCTGCACTCTTGAGGAAAGTGGAGACATTTTTGCACTATCTCCTTGAACCCAAGTCATCCACTTGCTTCCTCTTTCTTCCCAGTCTTCATGAGCTCAGTATTACCTCCCGTGACTCTTCACAAAGCTGTTTCACTTCGTCTCTCATTTTCCCTCTGAGCAGATCCCCTCTCTTTGATTTGCCATTACCCTCTATTCCAGGCACATCACTCCTACACACACACACAGGCACAGGCACTGACAGAAGCATACACACAGAAGTCCTGAGGAGAGAGTATGATGAATTAGTCTTCTTGAAGACTACGCTGTAAAGCATGGGATAAATGGGAAGGGTGATAAAGCTCCATGGGCCTAGTTTGATGAAGTAATTGAGGGCTGCACATTGTTTGCTTTTGAATTACTCTGCTGCTCACAGAAGTTTCAGAATTTGGGAAAAAAAAAAAGGAAAGTGCTTTGAAATTCTGTCATGGGAATGCCCACTTTGAAGCTGTGGTAGGAAACCCATCCTGGAGTGTTTATGCTCCTGGGAAAATTCAGCCCAGATGTGACAGCAGAAACAGTGATGCTCGAGCCATAGTTACAAGGCCTTGCCATGAGGGAGCACTACATGAGTGAGAATGAATGGAACCAAAGTACATTTCAATCAATGAAACTATGCTGATATGCTTTGAATCAAACAAAGAAACTTGGGTCTCTACTGATGCCTTCAAGGATGGCCCTGGGGCAATGCTGTTCCAGGAGAACAGAAGAGACTCACTTGATTCTCTGTGGCATCTGTTACAAGACTGATGTCTGAGTCTGAACAAATACATGCCTGACTCTAAAGTTTAGGCATGGCCCATGGGTGTATGAAATTTACTAGGCATATGTAAGCTTTGTAACTAAACAGAAACTGGTCTTCAGAATTACTTTTTGCTTATATACAATATAATATGCATATATATGTGTATACACACAAATATTTTAAGAAATTTGAATCATATATTTGTACAATCAAGCCTAATTGTGAAAGTACAAAGGTAGTTATTTGACTTGACAATGAATGGTAGGTTCTTGGTAAATGCAATGGTAGGTGGCAGATGCAAAAGCATTCTCTTATTTTTACTTCATTACAGAAAACTGCATGTGAACCTGTGTGCCATGCAAGTGGCAGCTCACCAAAGACAGGAGGGAACTCCTGTGAGGACAACCCTGTGCCCTTTGCTGGCTCACTGAAGGTCAGAGCACAGCATAAAGCAAATTTCAGCCAAGCTTTGAAGAGGCTGTCATTAAGGCGGTTTCTATTTCCACAAACGAAGGCCACTGCAGTAGTTAGAGGGAGCAGCTGCAAGGCAAGTGGCGGGCAGGCTAGACTCAGACGTTTTCAGTCAGATACTATTCATGGGTAAGTAAGAGCAAAAGTCACTTTACAGATTTACCAGCACCTAGTGCCAGTGGTCAGCAAGTTCACGTCAAACTGTTAAACAGGCCTTCCTGAATGGGCCTATGATTAGTTCCCCTTCACACTGCAAGCCTACAGCTTAAAAGCAGGTCTTTTGTCTATAGGATTCTGCCAGGCATGAAGCATGGTGGCCCATAGACAACCTCAGAAGTCTCAAACCATCTGGCTACTTTGATTTTAATGCTACCGAAGAAGATGTCTCTATCATCTCAATAGCAGCTTAGTCAGCCATTTCCATCCTTACCCTATTTTTACCTACAAGATTCTACAGTAAAGACCAGCTGGCTGAAGAAACCATTTCAAAACCCAACCACTACAACTGCCTTTGTTTTACACAACTAGTGGACATAAATTCTTGTCATTTTGTTTTATTCGAATGGCAGGATTTATGAGATCTGACAGGTCATTAAGTATTTTTTTTCTTTAATAATGTCTTTGATTCAGTGAACTCAAATTTATGCTCTGTTATAGTGTGTTAACAGCTATTTTTCGGCTAGGAAAGCTAGCAATAAATCTGAATTTAATAAACTGACAATAGATCTAAATGTGAAAGAGATTCAAGACACTAATTTTTCCAGTTATTTAAAATCAGTGAATCCTTGCATAACTGCAAGACTAATCTCAAACTAAAAGCATATTCTCTGAAAAACTATTTCATTGATCACAACATGCAATTCTGCTTAATGTGAAGATTTTTTAAAAGCCATCCAGCTATTGCCCTGGTTGCCAGTGGCAGTGTGCTCTTTTCACCTGCCAAAAAAGAAACAGATTTTGGGAACACAGCTCTGTACATGAATAAGCACACACACACCCCTGCATGCACTCCCTCCTCCTCCTGCCACCCCCATTCTCTGCCTACACACACACAAACACAGAAAGAAGACTTGGAGCATGGTGGAACAGGTTGCCCAGCTAAGTTGTGGAATCTACATCCTTCAAGATTTTGAAAACCCAGTAGGACAAAGACCTGATCAACTTTGCCTTGCTCAGAGGCTGGCCTGGCTTAGAGGATGAGGATGGACTTGTGTCCAGCAGAGGACACATCCAACTTAAATTATTCAACAATTTCATGAGCTCATCAGCTTTCTGCTTTGTTCCACACTAATGAAACATTTCAGTAGTTCCATGCACATATCCACAGCTTTTCTACACAGGGAAAATCTCTGGCAAAGTTACAAAGGATGTGTCTGGGAACAGAGAGTGGCTGTGTGTGGCACTGACGGGACAGGTCTCAACATGCTGAAGCAAAATGCAGCAGCAGCAAAACCACGGGGCACAGCTTCACCACAGAAATGCTCACACACAGGTCATGCCATTTCTCACTCCGATAATCTCAAATCCCCTCCAGCTACACACCTGTCATGGATACTTGAGGTCTGTGTCTCCCAGGCCAGTCTTAACCAGATCTTTAAGATCTACTTAGCTAAATTAAATACATATTGCATATACATAATTTATATGCATCAAAGGACTGTATGTAACTCAAAAGCTTTGGCTGGCAGACTACCTATGTAAGATTCTTTTATTAAAGTCTGCCATCTTCCACAGTGTTTCACCTGCCACTCACGTAGCCTTGAAAGGAGATGGCATGCACTGAGCTTGCTCCAAAGCACTGTAAAACAAACGCACCAGAACAAAAACCAAGACACCAATCTTTTCCTATATGTCTGGCCTAGATTAGACTCCTGTGCAACAAGGGTCAAGGAAGCAGAACTGCAATTATAAGGGAACTGTCTTGTATGTATGATGGGGCAGAAGATGAGGTAGTAATTACTACAAAGCAGACATACTCTCAGCCCTTCTCGAGACAGTCACAAGGGTAGGAATGTCACCTTTCGATATCTGAGCCCAGTGCTTGAATTTTCTTTTCATAGCTCTCCACTTTCAAGAAGAACCCCAGTGAATCACACTGTATTGCTATAAAAAGGGAAATTAAAAGAAATGTCAAATGTCACGGCGGCTTTTTCACGTTATCTCTCTGTTCAGACAGGAAGTAGGAGTGCATCCTACTCATGGCGCAGATAGGGGAGACAGCTGCCTCCAGAGTCTCTTTATCAGAGGGGACTGCCCCATTCAGAGAACCACAAGGTTGTTTTCTTTTCTTTCTTTTCTCCACACAGTTTTGTTTTCTGGCCACTGTTCTGCCAATCTAACTCACACTCTGGAACACAATGTTTTGGGGTGTCCTGTCTGTGAAAATTTGTTCTCATTTCCATTTCAACCTGTATTTTGACCCATTTCATCTACTCTTAAATCATAGGGAGTGGCTGAGATGTAAAAAAAAAATCATTTTACATTTGAAAGCCAGATTGTCATCTCGTTTAATGTAGTAGGTTAGGAACTGGTTGAAATCCATGCCACATGAGTAAAATGGCCCAGAATGCATTAATGCTTGAAGTGAAGGAGTAAAACAGCCTCTCTCAAGCTAGGCTCAAACTTCTTCCTAGGCAAGGGCAGTTAAAAGGTCTTGCAGCCACATTCTCACACCACTCAAAATGAGCATTGTTGCAGATCCTCCATGAATTTTTCTTGCCCCATATACGTGACAGGCAGGGGTCTCCAGGTGTCTCACACATCTCAAAGGGGAGATGGCCTTTCGGCAGCTCTCAGACATCCATTCATTCTATTCTCAAATACATTCCCACCTGGTAAGGTTCAGATGCTGCATGCAGTCCAAACGCCGAAGTACCTGGCAACTACAGCACAAATGTGTCATACTCTGTGTGTTAATAAGGGATGTACAGAGCTGGAGCAGACTGTGGAGGCAGCTGCAGGATCACCTTCTCACAAGTACGACTGTCAGGTAAGAAACTATCAACGATCCTCAGATGGGCAAAGTTACTTCTCTTCAGGAAGACTGACAGTTGCTGCCCAATCCAAATCATGCTCACTTTAGAGACTACAATTAATAATATGGAGAGAGCAGCTAGGGGCTAGACAAACGATGTCTTGAGCAGATCACCTCCTTGGTTTTGGCCTTTAATGCTGAGGTTGAATTTCTCACGCTCCTACAGATAGGAAAGTAGTGTTTGCAGCCCAATTAGCCTGTAATGGCTCTTCAAGCATTTGTTGATGATAGCAATCTGGGCTTGAAGACTTGGCATGCACGGGATGCTTGTGATTGATTGCAGCTCACGTTGTCTTGCACTGGCTGAAGGCATGTAGAAAGGACAAGGGTCACTTAGTGCTATCACAAACTAAGGCCTCTGACACAGGGCATCCCTGTTGCCCATGTGCTGAGCTTTGTTAGTGAGATCGTGCCAAAGCTCAGGCTAGAGAACTATCAGCTTTCTGAAAGAACAGCATTATAACACCACAGACAAAGCACTCTTATGTGCTTTGTGCTGTGCAAACTGAGACCAAGTGGTAAATGTGTCAGTTTAGGAGTGTTTTGGACCCAAGAAGCAATGGAATGTCCTTTATATCTTTCGAAATGAGAGTCTGTTTGGATTAAAATGATCTCCATGTAAGCAAAAAAAAATACCAGCCTTCCCATTTCAAAGCTGGCAAGGCTTCTTACACAGGCCTCTATTCAAACAGTGTAGGGGAAGAGGAATAGGGGACTTTTTTGTTTAACTCAAATGACGTGGTGTGTGTTTCTAACATAAAAAGCAAGACAAAAAATGAACTCTGTTTGAGCGAAAGATTTAGAAGAAAAAGGAAAGTATGAATGTAGGAAGCTGTCTGAACACAAAGGCAAGGAAAATGAACACTTTTAGTCATTGACAGAACATGCATTTTTATGAGTGTTAACAGAAATTCGGTGTGATGATTCCGATAATGACATCCTAGCCAGTAGAGCTGGTCTACAGGCAGAAAGAGAAGAAGCTGTATGAGTAGTGGGATCCATGAGAAATCTTTGGAGCAGGTTTTAAAAACATTTTCAGGCATTTGGGGAAGATCTGAGATTGACAACCTAGTAGGGCTGAAAACCATGGTTGATAATGAGAAGGAAATTCCAGCTGAAGAAATGAAAATCTATACATCACCTATAAGTAACTACAGCCAGCCATCCTACCAAAGCCCAGAAGCTCAGGAAAGCACAGAGGAGTGGCCAGTTTAACCCAGGTTCCTTTTTTCCAAAAGCTGAAAAGGCCCAGTGGTGGACAGGAGACTGTAGAAAAGGTCAATATGTACAATTTTGCCACGAAGATGAATGTAACAAAACATACTGTTAAGATAAAATGATCAAATATAACTTATTACCTCAGGTTTAATTGTCACATACCCCTGCTAAGAAATCTCCATTACCTTTTTTACTCTATGCCACTTCCATTCTCCTTACAAACAAAATGCCAACCTCCGGCTATACAAGCACCAGAATAACCCTCACAGTGCTCCCCTTTTCCCTCAGATGAAACTCACTCAGCTTTCTAGTTTTTTTGTTACTCCCCAAGAACTCTACTCACAAACTCAAAGCAGTCACCTGCCTGCTCTGCTTAAGCCCTTTTCTTTGATTTCTGTTCCACTCACACTTCTGTCTGCTGCTCTTCCCACTTCTCAGCTCACTCAGTAACACAAACCAGACTCCACCTCGGCCTTACTCTGATGACATTTGACCCATCCTGGCTACTTGTCTATTCCCACACTCCTCTGTGCTGCCCTCACAAGTTTCTCCTTCTATAACCTCTCATGGCAACACATCCAGCCTGCATGCTTCTCTACTCAGTTTTTACCTCTTTTCTCTGGCAGTCTGTTCCATGATTGTACCATTTCTAACCCTACTGCAGACAGCCAAACAATTTTCTCCATCGTCTCCCAGCCCGAACAGAGATATGCTTTTTCTGCTGTCACTGCCACCAAAACCACCTTCTTGTTAAGATGCCTCTTCTTCTCTGACACTCCCTTTCTCTATCTCTTTCTTATTTTCCTTCTCCTTTCTGCTCTTTGGAATAACCCTGTATCCAAGCCCTTTCACTGGTCTGACATTGCTCTCAGCCACAACTCTCCTCAGATTATGTCTCCAGAGAAATTCTGGAGTTTCTCATCCTCTTTCCACTCTCACTCATCCTTGGATGTGGGTACCTGTGTGATGATAACAAGCCCATCCTATAGGTGTTGATTTCTTTGTACTTGTGTCTTTCAGTTTTCTGCATCCATGCCTCAACCTTCCTTCTCACCTGAGGCCACTCCTCAAACTGTGTTATCTCTTTGTTCCCTCTGTTGTTAAATTCCAACTGTGACCAAGTCTCTTTCAGCATTATCCATTGCTCCCAGATACAACCCCTCACCTGGGGTCTTCCAGTCCATCAGCATTTGCACCCAACATTTTGTGCTTTCCCCCTACTGACAGCTTTGCTGATGCTCTCTTGCTGCTGTGATTCTTTCCCCTCTTTTTCCCACTGCAAGTATTATACTGGCACGGGCTCAACTGCAACAACTGTTCCTCCAAGAGCAGGCTGACAACTGCCACTATGAGTTTGTTCTCTCCTTTTTCCATTCACCCGTTTCATGCAGCACTTAGAACAGTGGGCTTCTGGCCCACCAGTGAGGCATCTTAAGCACTGCACTGAATGCAAATATAATCACATGGCTCTGGAAGTTGTTCCTGCCATTCATATGAATAGCTAAATGCTTTTTATTAATTAACTTTTGGCCACTGTGAAGTTTTGTAGCAATCTTTATGCTACTTAAGACCGACCCTCTCCTCCAGGAATGGTTGAATAATAGCACCAGCTGGATGTATCATAATTATCACAGCCTCAGCACTGTGGAAATATAAGACTTCTTGTGGGTGGAAGCCATTGCCTCTTTCTTTTCCTATATGCCTGGGCTTATCACAGGATGTCATTCAAGGTTAAAAAGCTTAGCATCCCTGCTGATCATGCCTTTCCCCCTGGAAAAAACATGTGATGGATACGATCACAAAGGGTTGTATTTCAGCTGCACAGTCTGTTCAGGCTTGTCCATCTCTACCTTACCCATGGTGTCCCAAAATCAACATGTGACCCTGTGCACACGAGGGATTAATATCTGGATTCCATTTTAATGACACTGAGAGCATAAAATCATTTTCTGGGGCCGCTCACTCAGAAAGCTGGAAGCAAATGAGCAGAAACACAGCAATACTGCCTGCTTTACACCTCAAAGAGGGAGACTGACCTTGGTTTTCCCATTTTTGCCTTTTCATGCTAAAATTGTTAGGGAACATTGACTTTAGTCACATTTGAGAACTCCTTGCCCTGTAGTTGCCCATGCCCCTTTCCCTTCCTGTCAGTGATGCCCTCACAGCGTGTTATGGAAAAGGCTGAATATATTTTTCTTGTTCTTAGATGCTAACACACGGAATTTCCATCCTATGTCTTTCTCTCTACTTATAAAAAGATGCCTCTAAACACATTGTCCCCAAGAACACCCATGTCCTCTGCAGGGCTGCTCTCAAGGAGTTCTTCTCTCACCCTGTGCTCATGTCTGGGAATGGCCCAACCCTTGGGCCCAACCCAAGGCACAGCACCTTGCACTCAGACTTAATGTTTTGAGCAAAGACAATGTAATATAATTCTCACTGAAAATTCTATAGTAAGCATATGTTTGGAAAGACTGCCTCACCCTCCATTTGAGGATATAGTTATGCCTCAGTTTATCCAGATTTGGGATTGAGGCCTCACATACTCCACAGCCAACTTCACTGTAATTGCACTGGCAAAGTTCCCAGGTTCTGCAACAATCTGGTGGAGGCAAAAGCCAATTCTGCCACTGCTTCTTTTCTGCTGTAACAAAGGATATGTTTAATTAAATAAATATCAAGATTAACAATGAGGACAGTGCAATGGTATCTCTGTTACTCCCTCAAATATTCCTTTTCCTCTATTTGGCAGCCTCAGTTTTCAGAATATCCATGTTGGGGCTCTTTACATCAGTGGCTTTTGCCGACATTGTGGCATTTCTAGGAAACACTCTCCCCAAGGCAAAATCATCAGGATACTTTATGAAAGCACATTACTGTTTAAAATGATGAGAAAACACTTACAACAAAAACTGGTCTAATAATGTGTCCTCATTCCTAGGTTTAAGCATGAGCTCTCTACACTGCCTCTCTTCTTACTTGCTGACTATTTGCACATTATTGTCTCCACTCACAGAATATATCAGTGTTCTGCTGTTTACATATCTCCCATTTATTTCTCCTTTCTTGCCATATTACTGTAGTGCTTAAAAACTACAAACAAACCCAGATTTTTGTTAGATAGATACAATGTTATTTTGGTATAAGGCAAAAAACCTCCCTAGAATTGTGAGTTAATTTCTGACCTTCTGAATGCAGGGCATAGCCTTAGCTCTGCTGATTGTTAAAAATGCAGATAATCTTAATGTAAATTCCTTGGCCAAAGTAACTAAATGGGCTGCAGTACTCCTTTGCCTGGACTGACCTTATGACTAAAACACTGCCAAAATTTTACACATTTTCCTGTGGTCTGTTCCCCAGACAATGAAATCCAAGCTGCCAGATTTTTCATTAATTAGTCCTGCAGTGGGTGGTAGAAAAGCAGGAAGAATATAAGCTCAGATGTGTTTGTTTACTTAACATCTGCTGCCCCTTAACCTCAGGTTCCACATTTCTCTAGAAAATAACTTTTCCTCCATTATCTCATAACTACAGCGTATCCAGCAGTTTCCTTTTCATTCCTTGTACACTTTCACCCCTTTGCCTTCTCTCTCATTACTTTTTCCTGGTGTTGACATTAGGGCACCCCAATCCAGTGACTGACCCCCTGCCCCTTTCCTTGGGACTGCCCTTCTGTGGGGTGAAAAGGTAACTCATGAAAACGAGCTGATCTTTTGTGAACAGAGTGTGTGTGAAGGTGGCTCTGCTCCACGGGTCAGCTCTGGGAAGACGGAACAGCTTCTGTCCACCCGCTAGAGAAAAGGGAGCCATTCTGTTGGGCAAGGAAATTGCCCAAACCTTTCTGTCCTTTGCCTCACCCTCCTGGCTAACTCTGTAGCCGTTGTGCATGTTCCTGGAGAAGAAGGGAAGAGAAGGGAGAGCCTCCAGGATATGTTTTTAAAAAGAAAAAGAAAAAATAAGAAAGAAAAAAAAAAAGAAAGCAAAAAAAGAGGGAGAGTGTTGGAGTGAGAACTGTCTGAATGATAAAAAGAGATGTATTTAAAAAGTATTAAAAAAAAGCATTAGGAAAAAAGTACTGAAAAAAGTATTTTGAAATAAATAAAAAAAAAAGTATTAAAAAGAAGTATTTTTAAAAAGAAGTATTAACTCCCCCTAAACCCAAAGCAGAAGCTCCACCTCGCCGTAGCCCGGAGCGGGGCCCGGCGCGGGCAGGGGAATGTGCGGGGGCTGCCCGGGGACGCGGCTGTCGCGGCAGCGGAGGGAGCAGAGCGAGCCGCGGGCACCCTCTGCTGCCGCCCAGCCCGCACCCACCGCAGCCTCCCGCCGGCCGCCGCCTCCACCTGCTGCTGCTGTGCCCTCAAGAGAGCTCCTCTCCGCAGCCCTTCAAGAGCCGGGCGTGTCCCCCCCCGCCGCTACCAACCACATCCCTCTGCCCTATTACCTCATGAGGTATGCACAGACCTCTCTTTGGAATTTCCACTTCCCTGTCCACAGTGCCACCACAGACCTGATCACAAGAACCCTCCTTCCTTGAACTAGGGGATGGTGCCATGCAGGGTCAGGAGCCGGACTCAATGATCCTTGTGTGTCCCTTCCAACTCGGCATATTCTGTGATTCTGTGAAAAACAATCCTAAAGCCTCCTCATGTAGCAATCGTTAAAGATAAAAATTCCCCAAGGTTCCTACACATTTTACCATCCCTGCTGTATGACTAGCCACCCCATCATCACACATGCCTTTCATCCAGAAATGCTGGAATAGGACCTTTCCCAGAGGGGATCACCTTCAGGTGCCGAAAACAAATGGTAGGTGTGCAGGCAGACCAGGTGAGAGATGCTAACACAGGAAGAGTCACATATCGTGATACATGCTGTGTACTTTCAATTCGGTTTGGTAGGCAATACGCCGCTAGGACACACTCACAGACCTTATGCTGATCTAGTTGCAGATGTCCCTGCTAATTGCAAGGGATGTTGGACTAAGATGACCTTTAGTGATTCCTTCCAACCCAACCACTCTACGGGTTCATCCCGTTCAAGAGGGACAAAAATCTGAGCTCACCCTCAAGCTGAGTTGGACTGGCAGAAGGCTCTGCACAGGTACTGACCAGCAAAACTGATACTGCTGCCCATCTAGTCTAGGAACTGCATGTTGCCAACTCTCACCTTCTCTGCTGTCCAGTGGTTTTCCTTCTTCCCAGTTACCACCCTTCTTCCAGGCTTTGCAGGCCTTCCTTTTCCTTATACTAATTTTCCTTCTTTCTGTGTGCCCCTTCCTTCTCTGACATTGGAAGTTTATGGTGGAAGACTGAAGGATGAGAAAGCAATTCTCAAGACTCAAGTGGACAACATGGGGAATTAGGAGAGGGGATAAGAAGATGGCTGTCCTGGGAAGGACAGGTTTAAAGGAAGAATTTCTCTAGTGGTTCCTAAGGATTGTTTCCTTCAAGCTGTCTGATGTCATGGAAGCCAGAGAATGAGCAATCCAGATCATGTAAGTCTTTTTTTCTGGGCAAAACATTATGTACTTGCTTAACAGCCCATAAAGTAAACATAAATGCCTAAGCCCAAGAATGTCATTTCAGCTAGGAGCATCTGTATCAACATCATGGTGCCTTTGCTTGCCTCCTGTTACTGTGTCCTTGAGGTATATACATATATTATTCTTTATTCATCTTCATGAGTTTGGACAAGCACTGTACCCAATGCTCAAAAGTCACTGTAGCTCCAACTCTCCAGCACAGAGAGTATGTGAGATCAAACAAGGTAAATTTTGAGCTTGTAACAATTAATTTTTTAGCTTTATTCAAGAGTAGAATAAGCAGCATTAATTCAGGAAAGCTAGTTACCATGTAATAATACCTAGGGCCCACAACTGCTGAATAATTTAGAGTAAACTTTGCATCCAGTGCCATGAATTACACTCTATAAAGAAGAGTATACAGCCAAATCAGTTAGTTCAGCTTGAAATATCTCAGTCCTGGTTCAGGATTAATGCCTTCAAATCATATTTCCTCAGTCTACATTTCCATCTCCAGCGAGAAGTGCTCATCTGCCTCAAGCCACACAGAGCTAAGCCCAGTAGAGCCTTAGCTGTGCATTCCAGTCCAGGACTCATGTTTCCCGTATGATGTGCATGTGTCTCCTCCACACACATCAGTCCTGTCCAAATAATACTGCAACCCTGACTGACCTTTCAATATTAAAGACAACACACTCTAGAAAGCACTTGGAGAGAGGTTTTCAAAGCAGCTGAAAGAGACAGATAGGTATCTTGTGGGATTTTCAAATGTGACTAAACAGGCCAATTGACTGCCTCCCACTGCTTTCATGAAATCAGTAAGAGTTGAGTACCTAACATCTTCAGTCATGTTTGGAAACCCTGCCACAAGCATCTGTGAAAAACTAGGAATTTTGGGACATTTGGTTTTATAGATGAGGTCTGCTCAGGCATACAGTAAAACAAACGAACAAATCTTCCCAAAACTGGTTAGAGCCTACCTAGTACCTAGTACATGAGAGTGCTCAGAAGAGCCAGGTAGCTCTAGGCAAGACATACTGAACTAGCTTTAGCTTTGGTTCCATATGCTTTGTATCCTGGATTCAGACCCAGTAGAAACTGGGGTAGCACTATTTTAGTGAAGCCTGATCATCCTCAAAGCACCTACATACAAACAGGAACAAGAATGTAAAGCTGGAGTGATGAGTGGGGAGCACCTGCATTCGGAACAGATGCTTCATGTACTTGGTTTCTGAAAGAAAATGGGAAAAAGTAAAGGCTCTGCATCTCCACAGCTTGTTCCACCNTAGCCTACAACCTGCAGCTACATTCCAGAGGCCTCACACCTGGAAGTGCCAACAAACTGTGGGTTGTGATCTGTTCAGCCTCATTTTGCCTGCCACTCCACAGGCATTGCAGGTGGGCTACTCTTCACTGACAACCTCTTGAACAAAGATTTTTACGTCTGTCACCACATATAGATAAATAAAGACTTGCAGGAAGTGCAATTTTCAGTAAGCCAGTTCTGGTTCTAGAAGTATTTGTTCATATACGCATGGTATGGCTGTCTCTGTGGAGAAGCTTTCATTTACCTTGTATGTTATATTAAACAAAAGCTTTCCTGTGCCTCCTAATTTCAGTCTGCTGTAGAAATCACAGTGAACTCACCACTAGCATGTGAAAAATATTTTGGGAGGTCACATCACTCAGGTCTTCCCCACAAATCAATGCACTGAAAAAAAGAAAGCACCATGTATATTGCTTATCCCTTATGCACAGATCTGGATTAATCCAACTTGACCTTTGATTCGTTTTAGCCACATGGTCAAAATGATCCATGCTAATCTGTCCAAAATTGTCTGCCCTTCTGTGCCAAGCTCACACTTGCATTCAGAACCAGAGACACATACCAGCACTGATCCTCATCTTCTGGTCACTCTGAGCCAAGCCCCCACCTCCAGCAGTATTTGCATTCAGGCTGGAAGAGGAGGCATCACCCTGGTGGGGAGCTTGATGTGAAGCTCCACATTTACAACCCCATCTCCAGACTAAATCAAACGGTATGCAGTCCATAACACTGTCAGGAAGGTAGGGAATGCCGTTCTGCATCTGATTAAGAATGATATATTCAGTCAACCCACATAATGTTGTTTTAGGACTAAAATGAAAAACTACTGGCAAATGCAATAATCTTCCCTTTCAAATGGTGAAGAGGATATGAAAATACACCCAGAGTATAAAAACCTAGAGATCCTTATGATACAGGATCCTGGGATCAGGACAGGGATGCTTTACAGCCTGTGTGCCCTGCTTTTTGCGTCCTATTTGTTGTTTAGGCTTAGGAATAGAGCTGTGTGGGATGGGATATTTAGGAATTGTCACCACACGAATGACATATGGGTGCTGCCTGGCTCATGGCATCTTTATGATGGTGTGACTTCTAATCCAGACATATGCAGATTAGCAGCAGGTTCAGTCATGCTGAAAGCATCCAGGGCTTCCTTTTAAGCACCAATCCCTTTCTGACTGGCAGCGATGTGACTGTCAGCTACTGTTCCCTGATGTCTCCCTCACATGACTCCCGAAAGCCGTGATACACCGTGCTCGGATGGCTATCTCATTTCCAATCAGTGTACTGTGGCAGCAGACAGTAACGGGGGTTTCTGTTCCTGGACGGGTGCCACAGTGTACTTGGAGACATTTGCTGCTTGCATGAGAGTTTTGGAATCCCCTTTTACAATCAGGAGGTCTATGGAAAAAGAAATCCCTACCACAGCATGAACATAATACTGGCTCTGCATGATGCCAAAAGCATTAATCTCCATCAGCCTTAAGGCCGTGTGCCTATGGATTCCAAATGTCCCAGTTCACTCAGCACATTTCTCTTGACCTTAAGCATGATTTTTTGATAATTATAACATCGCATGATAGCATGCTACACTGTCTTTCAGTTATGAAACTGAAGCTTCATATTAGTAGAAAAATTCAGGTAATTTTTTTAAACCATGCATAGGAGAATGGACTGCAAGCCTGATAGTACAGTAGCTTCTAAATTTGAGGATGAGTTGCCTTTAACTTGAAAAATGACGCTCCAGTTTAAATGAAAATCTCTGAGTTTGATTTTCATTGAAAGCCCATGGATCTCCATCTGTAACTCTCACTGGCTGCAGAGCCTCCAGCCCCACTTAATTCATGCCAGGACTCCACTTAAAACGTTTATAAATGAGGAACAGGTGACTAAATGCTGTGTTGAGAGGCACAACAGAAATGCTTTTGACAGACAATACAGGGCAAATGGTAGTAGGAGAAGCAGAATGGCTTGAAACTGACAGAGAGTAGGTTCAGATTAGATCTTGGGAAGAAATTTGTAACTGTGAGGGTGGTGAGGCACAGGAACGTGTTGACCACAGATACTGTGGCTGCCCCATTCCTGGAAGTGTTCAAGGCTAGGCTGGATGGGGCTCTGTGCAACCTGGGCTCGTGGAAGATGTCCCAGCCCATGGCAGGGGAGTTGGAACTAGATGATCTTTTAGGTCCCTTCCAACCCAAACCATTCTATGATTCTATGATTACTTCTGGATTTGTCTTTTGTACCACGTGCTGAATAGGTTTTGAATTTAAAGAGTAAACCTGCAAACAAGGGCCAGAAAATTTTCTTTCTTTGGCATATTTTGAGATTTTAGATTTACAAACTGTTTATCTCTACGATACCTGTCATGGCAGGGAGTCCATTCAGTCCTGCTGCTGTCACTGTCCCCTCTCCGAAAAGCTGCTTGGGCTGCTGCAAGAGATGCTACAGCATGAGGAGGCAGGAAGCAACAGGCAGCACACAGCTAGCGGGGATGACTGGTTATCCCACTAGGACTTATGACCAGTAGTGGACAAGGCTGGTGTTGCTGTTCATGGAAACAAAGAGTGAGGTTCCAGTTCTAGAGCACAGACTCTATGTGGCAGCATTGCGTGCACCACACATTCCCAAAATTAAGACACTCCCTTCCATGGACAACACATCTGCCTGTCCATCAGTCCTACGGCCAGCACAACCGGCACACCTGTAAGAGAACACAACTCTTGCCAAGGCTCCTCAGATGAGAGGAAGGAAGGAGAAAAACAGAGATTCTTGCACACTGTAATTTTATTCGCATTACCATCTCCTACTGAATTTTTTTTTTTACCTTTTTTTATATCATTCACAGCATGTCAATACATCAGTGTCACTGTCCCCTGGTTGCCCATTGAGCATAATTAAGACACTCAGATTGCTTCAGAGAAAGGAATCAGAGGTGATGCCAAGCAAATGTGTTAAAACAAACCACTAGAAACTGAATCCATGTTTTGTTGCCTACAGTCTGGCCAGAATGGCTTTAGTTATTTAGCAGGTCATGAAGGCCCAGCAAATTTACGAGTCTCAAGGAACGCAGCAGGGATGAGATCAATGTGATCATACAGAGACTTGTGAAAAGTCAATATAATTCATGTTTTGATACTCAAAGATCTCCTTTCTGTTGAACTTCTCAAACAACTATGAAACATGCAAGTTCAATCACATGGTTAATAAACACAGCAGGAAAATTACTGTTTTCTCTACTTTGTTATAAACCCAATTCTGTAGGACTGATGGGGAGGAAGCTTCAGGTTTCTCACTTTCCTTTGTATTACTAAGTGGGGACCACGCACCGAGATCAGCTGAGTGTGGGTCACAAGAGACGCGACAGTGAGGTTCACCACAGATCCTCCTGCCCACCTCACTGGTCTGCCAGCCATCAGCAGTGTGGGCACCAGACACTTCAGCTGGAAGAGGCCTGTGGGAGCCACCTACTCCAACACCCTGCTCAAGAAGGGCAACTTCAGAGTTAGACAGTGGCTAATTAACAACAAAATGAAACACAACAGAAACACCAGGGGTAACTGTGTGTTACACATACAGTAACACACATGTACAGCATCCAGTGCAGAATTCATAAGAATTTTTAAAGTACATTTTCATTTAACCACTACTTTAAAAATGTATTTTAATGGGACACTGATTCACGATCAGCTCTCTCAGGTAAATGCACCATACCCAGAAAACAGCAATCGTAGGCTGTTCAAATACAGTAACAAATTGAGCAAAGGAAACCTAAGGCTTTAATCCAAACACAAGCAGCAGATGGAAATCCTGATATCATTATCAAAAATAATAATGGCTTTCACATTCTTTCAGATTTTTATATCTTTTTTAGGAACTGTAATTTAACCTTGTTAAGTAGGAGTTTCTGGGGGTTTTTCGGGGGGGGACAGGCTCTCTCCAGATCAAAGCAGAGGCATATGAGAAGAGAACCGAGAGCAAGCATGTGCTCTTGCAGTCGGTGTCAGGCAGCTGAGCGTGACCAAATCTGCTTCTCATTTACTTCGGTACAGCTGGAGAGCTCTAACAGTACTCTGCCTGCTCTGCTCGTATTTCCTTTTTACAAGGGACAGACCTAATCAGAAAGCTGGAACAAATTGCACCTTTGGTTAAACCATCATGCATTCTAACCATTGCTTCCTCTTTCCCGGTATCTGACATCAGAGCCATGCTGTTCGAGGAAGTCACAGTTGCAGCAATTGTCTCTAACCACTGCTCCATTCTATTTTAGGCTGGTTGAGAATGATCCCATCCCTTTAAACTCTGATTCTGACTAAATACATTCACATCTGCAAACTTATATATTTGTTTAGGAAGACCAGAGGACAACAAGACATTTCTGCACAGAACAAAGGAGCAGAAAAGGGAAGTGTGGCTTTTTAAAAAAATTATTTATTTTGTATTGATTTGAGATTCTTTAACAACAACAGCACTTTGATTGATGCGAAGTCACAATGAAGTCACAGTAGACTTGGTGTGATGAACGCTCCTTTGACCTTTAGAGATGGTTGGCCTCATTCCCCCACTGCTGTGCACCTTGGGTTGTAATTTATACCTGTGGCAAAGTGGTTACCAAACCAGCATGGTAGCAGTTTATAGCATCTTGCACGAATCACAACACAAGGAACGAGGCAGGGGGAAATCAGGCCCAGTGTCTTCTCCTGCAAGGTATCAAAGAGGGGATCTTTTATAATTTACTACAATATCGCCTAAGCACCAACCTAAAGTGAGGCGCTGCCAGGCACCCTGCAAACACGGTATAGTGGATGGCCCAATGGCTTGGCTACAGGGAAAAGCTACTGCTCATTAAATGAAGGTGTGTGCAGGGAGAGCAGCTCTTTGCAGCCTGGAAGGAACAGGGGCAGTTTGTGAGCTCCAGGGCTGACCACAGGCATAGCAGCTACGCAGCGGGGCTAGAACCTTGCTAGTGCCCCTCCTAAATCTACCCTCCCAAGCAGATTAGCTTGTGTGGAGACACCTCTGCAAACCTCTGCAAGGTGCAAGAGCCTAGGAAACATGCAGAAGAAATACACAGGGGAAGAGGTTTCCATAGCTGTGCACGTAAGGTGGGAAGGACGGTGTTGGCCACATCTACAGAGCCTTGCTAGATCACTCCTAAGACTGCCTGATTCAGGTTGCCCTAAAGTAGAGGAACCTACCTGCGTCCATCCTGAAGGTCTTCAGGTGTCCCAAATACCTCCTCAGGCAGAGACCAGCTCTAGCTCTCTGGCCTAAAGTCAATCTCCAAAGCCCTCCAGGAGGTAAGAGATCCATCGTGGAGGTCCTTGGGTCATCTCATCCTCAAGGCAAATGCACCAGAGCTGTGCTAAAACCTCACCAGGAAGCCCTAAAAAGGGGTCCTGCCTTACTGAATGGTATCCAAGATCACCCAACAGCAGATACAGCTGATCACACACAGGAGTGCCAGAGCTGGAGTAAAGGGAGCTCAATCTATCATTTCATTGCTACCAACTAAGAGCCAAAATCCTCCTTTTCTGAAAGGAGCATTCAGGCTTGAACAGGAAGAAGAGCTCTTATACAGAAGGTGTTTTGAATACATGAGCTCCTGGGCTCTTGCATAGAGATGGCTTTTCAGAAGGTTCAAGGCATCTTGATAGCTTGTCTTCCTCTTTGTGAGGAAGCAGAAGAAGCTGAAGAGCAAGGTCTGACCAAGGCATACCAAATGAACACACAACTGTGCCGCCCTTTTTCTGTCCTTTAAATATCCTGCAATAACCCAGTGTATACCTACGACCCTAATTTTGAAGGTGCCCAAGAGGAACTGGAATTCTGCTTATTTGCAGTGCTGTGACAAGCAAGCTTGTAGGAAACCTGTGTACAATATTGCCCTGGACACAGGCAGGCTGTGTGTGAGACCAGACTTTGTAAGGAAATGGAGGGGACAGCTAACCTCTGCTTCCACAGGCTCTCTCTACTCCCAAGATGCCTTATTGCTTTCACAAGCACCCAAGGGACAAGTTTATTTAGCAGAAACTCTGGAATTACTTAACTTAAACCAAACAGTGGTTTTGAATCAGTTGTTTGTGCCCAGCCCCTACTGCAGACCCAGGTATGATGAAGCCTATGAGGTGTCTCGAGCATAATTTGGGGCAGTTTGTTCTGTGTGGTCCTTACAAGAGACAGCACATGAGTCAGCTGGCTAACCACTAGAAAGCAAAACCATACTCCTCGTAAGCTTTCAATTAGAAACAGTAAATTAACAAAGCCACAATCATTTTTAAAAGCTTCTTTTTCAAAGTAAGCCTTTTCCACTGTCCTTTCTGAATTCTTGACAGGATCCTGAGGTGAGGACAAACTTCATCCCCTTGTGAAAGATCGGAGATGAAAGCAGGGCCAAGTGCAACCTGGAACATCAGGAAGATTTTGCCTAGAAGGTATCCTGAGGTCTCCACTTCCACCACCTACTCAAGGCAGTGCTAGCTTCAAGGCAGACCAAGTTGCCTTGCCAGCTTTCACCGTGTCTGTGGACAGAGACTCTACAGTGCTTCAAAGAGACCTGTTCCAATGTTTAACTTAGTCTCCTGGTGAAGAATATCCTTTCTACAGTCAGAACTTCCCATCCTGCACCTTGTGACCACGGCCTCTTGTTCTTTTGCTCAGCAACTTTGATAACAGCCTGTCTCTATCTTCTCTGTAACCTCTCCTTTAGATGGCTGAGCTCAGCACTTATATCTCCCCTTCTCCTTTTCTACTGTGGGCCAAATACCCCCAATTTCTCAGCTCACCCCACTGTTACACACTCCAGCCTAAAGCACAGGAGCATTTCACTCAAAATTAATGACATTACTCTATTCCTGCAGAGGTCAAAACCAATGACCTCAGGATGTCACCCCAACTATTCCAATGATAAAATCACTTGAGGATTTTTTCCTTCATTCTTTATAGCTTAAATGCTCATACAACCCCACAATAAATTAAAAATTACACAGAGTAATGTTTTATTACAAGCTGCATAAAATACAGCAACAATTGATACCCTAGCAGGTGACCATCCCTCTCTGCTAGGCATTAAGCCCACTGCTTGGCCAGCTGAGCTACACTAAGCATCAGTTAAAACCTGCAGATTGATTAGACCCAACTGGCACCTGCAGAATTAATACCTGCAATTTTGGTCAGGTAGCTAAACTAATTGAACTGAGCAGCACAAAGTCATCAGATTTCACTCCTTCTCTTTTCACACGTAACTCCTGACGTCCTTTGCGAGAGGTTGTGAGAAACTGCATATTTGATTTAGTTTGAAATCTGATAATTTTTGCAGGTGACTGCAGCTTTTTAATGTAAACATGGAGATACTTTTTTATTCTCACTGGAAAACAGAGAGGGTTTGGTTTTTTTGTTCTACCTTAGGAAACTGCTATCGGATATTCAGTGACAAGCAGTTTGAATAGATAGATTTAATTTTTGCTCCAGCCCTGGTAACAATAAAAATCCTTACATCTCTTGTAATTACCACCCAACATTTCACCCACAACTATACAGCAGCCTCTCTTTCTGTATATTTAATCACCCTCTCTGAACCTCCAACTCCACTAATGGAGCTGCTGGTTGATTAGCAAACAAATAATCACCTGAGTGCCAGATCCAGACAGCTGCACCATGTCTGCGTGTCACTCATGACCCATCTGCAGGACTCAGCAAATGCCAGCTGCTTGTCTTGGAGCTAGCCTGGCAGCTGGGCACTGGGCACAGAGAGTGGTGCAGGCATACATACATGCATGTCTGTGCCTGTATGTATGGCAGAGAAATAAGACTGAGGAAAGCATGGAAAATGTCACAGAAAAGAAAGATTTTTATCTGCTCTCCTCTCATGGGAAATTTTTTTTCTTAGTGTTTCTCAGTGTCATAACTACCACACCATCTGCTGAAGAGTAGTTTTGGTGTAAGCCCAGGTAGACAAAAAATGAGCTGGCTGCTCAGAACATGCAGTGAGAGGAGATTTGGTAAGTGGTCCTGACTAATGTGGTGTCTCACGAGTTTTATACTTTCTAAACACTACAAGATGACAAGCAGTTACAACTAACAAAATGTTTGGCAAAATCTCCTGACTAAACCAAATTTTTACATTTGTTTTGTGAAGTGACCGTGCAGTTCAACAAAAGGTGGACTTGTAATAATTGTCAGCATTATCCACACAAATACATTACTATTTTGATATTGCAGTCATCACCTTGAAAAGAAGTTAGAGGTTCAATGCCAGCTTCAGCATTTATATGCTAGAATGCTTCTGAACTACATCTGAGAATTCTCACTTAATTATGTGATATTTTATTTTAAAATATACATTTAGGTGTGTGGTGACTATTCAGAAAAGGCATAAAGCCCACTCAAACCCGTTGGCTTCTATAAGGCTGAATCTTGCTCTCTTGTTTGATTTTCTTAACAAAAATGGCATTAATACTTTAGTGGAACCTGGGTTTATATCAGAGATTTATTAAACTGAGCAATGCAAAAATGAAAAAAAAAAAACCACAAACGACAGCACTTTAGAAAGGAAGGATTTGTTGGGCATCTTCCCAGTTGGAAAAAGATGATTAGGTTAGAGGTAACCCACCTTTTTTAACTAACCGTGAATGAAACTCAACTGCCAAGTGTAGATGCACCTTAATAATTTTTTTTTTTTTTTATGAGGGAGATACTAACAAAGATACGGTCAAACTGAGATAGAGAAGTATCAAACTTTTCCCTTCTGTGTCAGTAACTCCGAATGTCTGACCAGATGTTGCAAGCAAGCAAAGGGATGGGAGTAGCAATAAAAGAGCAGAAATACTTTGCTCATCTAACTCTGCTCTACTTGACTGATTACAATGAGGGAAGAAAGAGAAGGAGAAGGGAAAGGGCCCTCTGTCTATTACACTTATCTCTTTGGCCCTCATAAGGCTTAAAATTCACATCCATTTGTTTAGATTGTACTTTTCCTTCAGATCAACACATTGTCTTCTGTGTTTGCCAAAAGAGACAAAAAGTCCCTTAAAGACATCCTTCTAGCTGAAACTGCCCACCAAACCAGAGAACTTCCAAGTTATAAATCTATATTAGAGAATGCAAGAAGCCTATGCAGAGTTCTCCCAAAAATTTCCCTGGTAGCATAACACCACTGTACCACCAGAAATCTCTGCTCATGCAAACAAACTTGACAGCAAGCACAGGCAAACTTTCTGAAAGACCTAATCTTAGAAAATGTACTAAGCTGCTTGATCAACATGATAACTAAATGCTTTGTGAGCTGTATCAATACCGCTGGATCAAAACTTCATTGCTTCTATGTTTTTCCATCCATACCCTGGCATTTAATATTAATTTAAGTATGCGGAATCAGCCATAATCACATTTGCCATAGGTGAGTGGCTACCAGAACCAGAGGGTATTAACTGCTAGGAAAAAAAATGAACTGAAATCACACGTGGCTGTACATATCAACAACAGGTAAGTGAAAGAAGAGAGTGTGAACAGCACCCTGTCCTCTGGCTCTGCTGTGTGCTATTGCAGCACTGACTCCATGAAACATTTTGTGGGGATGCGTGTTGGGAAATCACAAGCAATTCTGGATTTCTTAAAGTAGGGAAGGGAAGGGAGGATCCATAACTCCACCTATACTGGCTACATACCAGCGGCCACCCACTGGCACCTGCAGAGAGTGAACTTCTGCTACCTACAATCTGCTAGATCTCACAAAATGAACCCAACCCTTTCCTTCATAAAACAGCACTGCATGAAAGTACAGTAATCTCCAGTAGAACAGTATAGATATGGGTGGGGGGAATGCCAAACTATGTCATTCACCATTTGCCCTTAAAAAAGTGTTATGAGAAGTAGTTTGAGCAACTCCCTTCTTCTGAACAGAACAAACTGAACTCAGTGACGGAAGGTCTTAAACGCTGGCATCCACCTACTGGGTCACAATTTATATCATCTGCATCTATGTGACGATTATGCATTTCCTTCCAAATTGTTGATAAAGGTATTGAGCAATGCTGAGCCAAGAATAGCTTCTTATGCAACTTCAGTTCAAAATTTACAGCACTCCTCTGCCAACTCTTCTAAAACCGAGATTTCCAATCTGGAGTGTGCAAAGCCCACTGACGGTCCACATGCACCCTCAAAAGAGCAGCCAAACACAATTACAGCTCTGTCTTGCTGCTTTCGTCTGGAGTCAGGGAGAGATTGCTTCAGAAGGTAAGAATTTACTTCCATACTTGGGCTCAGTTTCCCACAGCAAAGGGAGAGACTCATGTGGAATTGCTGTCTAACAGCCTCTTCTTCCACCATTTGGACAACTAGAGGACACACATGCAGGACAGCTCTTTTTCTTCTGAATATGCCACAATGGGTGCTTTCAGTATCACTGACAGCAATATTTGCTCTGTAGCTGAGTCACAGAAATCACCACAGGATCAGATTCTTTAGGGATAGAAAGTGGAGAAGTAGTATTAAAGTAAAACCGAAACATGCAGCTGAAAAAAGCTGATCATGGTATTAAAATTTCAAATCATTAACAGAAACTAACCGAGAAAACCTACAACCCAGGTAGTAGCCAATCAAAAGGAAGTGAAGTTGGAGCAATATGTAAAAATTAAAAGATCAGAGAGGACAGAATCAGATGGCACCTGAGAGAGGAGCACCCATTCACATATGAAGTAGCACATAACAAAAGAAAAAAACCCCAGGAAGATAATATAACAATGATACAAAGGAACAGAACCCACCAGATATAACAGAATATTCTAGATACTAATATTCATAATCCCATCAAAGGTCCAAGTCAGTCCCAGAAAACTGTATGCAACATTTGGAAGCAGAATTCCAAGAGCCTTGCTCATTACCAATGGCACACTGGGGAAAGGAGGACAGGTAGAGACAAAAGCGAAGTACAACTTTTCCCATCTTCTACGTTCATTTCGCCATTGCATCAACATCTTTCCCTTCTCATGCACGCACACACACACACACACACACACACACACACACACACACTCTCTCCATTTCTTTCCTTGCTCCAGCCTTTTGAATTCTGTCTCTCATCAGCCATCTGGGGTCTCCTGTAGTCCTTGTTCCTTTAGTGTACAAATAATCAGCCCAATGAAGCTTCTAGGATTCCTAGATATGTGGCTACAGAAAAATGAAGTTACATAGACCAAATTAAGGGTGAAGTTCAGCAAACACTAAAAGAGAGATTGAGAGGTTAGTATACCTCAAGGAGTTACTGCAAAATTATGAGCTGAAATCACACACCTTTGGATCTCTGGAAGGGGATGCCCTACACCCTTTGTTGTCTTCAGGGGTTGATGGGCAATTATCTGTTGAATGTTATTCTTAGAAAATGCTGCTTAGTCAAATACAAACTTTGGGGGAAAGTAAGACAGTACCAACAAGGAGGGCCACAAATTTTGGTCAAAACTAGGAAGAAAGGAATGTCAGGATAATGAGTAATTTCTTTGTGAGGGAAATTCACATCACATGTGAGAGAACCAAACACAGGCCCCAGCTCTGCCTGATTCACAACAAGAATATGAAGGAAGCCAAGTCAGTCTTTCTGTGGTTCAGTGACTACTAAGACAAGACAGAACAGACGCAACTGGAAAGCCTGTGAAAGTCCCACACACACTCCCTTGCAGGCGGCGCTGTCTGGAGACTACGGAGGCCACAGCCTAGTTTCAGCTGAGCAGGCACTTGCAACTACATTGAACTACCTCAGCATTGTGTTGAAGTGCAGAGGGTGTATTTATAAATCCTCAGTGAGTTTGACGGCTATTCTGCACCTACTTTCATGGTCCTCTTCTCAATACATTGGCTGAAGCAAGTTGGTTTTTTGCTTTAAAAAATTGGCTTGGCTTTGTTTTTTTTGTTATTTTCTTTTTGTGGAAGGACATAGACTCTGTACTTCCTAATATGAAGGAAACTGAAGTAGAGTAAATGAGAAGTCCTCGAGTTAGACTTCTCTAAGTTATGCTCATTGCAGCTGTATAATCTAGGACAAAGGTTAAAACCAATATCAGCAGCAGAACTCAACCAAACACAATAAAGACACCCAATGGAAACAATCAAGAGAAAGTTTCAGGAGTTATGACTCAGGTACCAAATGATTTTACAAGTGCATAAAAAAGAAAAGTTCAGCAGAAATTACTTCAAACTCCCAGAAGAAGCGTGAGACAAACCTGTAGACAGACAAAATACACAGACTAACACTGGGAAACAGAATTAATTCTTCTCTCAGTGGCTATCAGGAACTGGAAGAGCAATGCTTCAGGAAACATTTCCTGAAAGCAGAAAAAACACTACCATTTCTTTGTCAGGACACATGTAAAACAAAAATGCAACATCATTATAATATTCCTAGAGATTTTTGCTTTTGCCCTGACCCAGAAGCCAGTCTGTCTCATCTTGATAATACTTAGCTTTGCATCTGTGCAATCACATGGGTATCTCCTATTATTTACAAATGATGTAAGTCAAGAGAATATTTTCTACAATCGAAAATCACAGAGAAGTTGTTTGAAAGGGACCTGTGGATATGATTTAGTCTATCCTCTTCCTTAGTGCTGTGGGTATTCCCCACACTAGCTCCTGTCAAGCTGTGGTTTGTCTAGCCAACTCTTGAAAATTTCCTAGGGTGGAGATTGCACAGCCACTCTCAGTAACATGTTCCAGGGCTGCAGTACCCCTCTCATGGGTTTTCCCAGCCGTGCAACCGGATGTTCTTCCCACGGCAGTTCTTGGCTGTTGCTCCTTGTCGTATTGTCTACCACTAAATGGCAGAGTTTAGCTCCGTTGTCTTCGCTGTTCCCACTCCAGCTGCTGAGGGCTGTTGCTAAGTTCACCCCATAGGCTCCTCTTCACCAGACTAATCCCACAAACTCTGCATGTGTTCTTGGTCCTTTGCTGTCCTGGCAGCCCTCTGCTGGGCTCCCTCCAGCTTCCTTACAGCTGTCTTATAATAGGGCAGGGTGGAAGGGGGGCCAGTGCAGCAGGGTACACGATTCCAGCCTCACCAGTGCCAAGGAAAAGTGGATGAGAACAACAACATTGCTTGACCTCTGAGTACACTCCTTCTAGCCTAGTGTGTAGTTTACTTTACAATGAATTATGGCTCAGTCATACATGATTCAACCAATTCACCACAACCCTAAAGTCCTTTCCAGCCAGGCCACTGATTAACCACTATCCATTTTGTACCAATGCCGGAGTTACTCTGCCATGAATGCAGAACTTGCATTTCCTCTTGCTTAATCTTATGAAATTTCTGTTGTCCCAATCTTCAACTTTCTGACGATTCCTCTGGACTAAAGCTCTGCCATTCTGTGTGTCAATCACGCCCCCCCACTTAACACAGTCTGCAAATTTGCTAACGGTGCCATCTGCCTCCCTATACAGGCCACTGCCTTCTTGTCTTTGCTATGTTTGAAAATGAATTTCAAGAAGATGTTCTTTTTCAGTGACTGAGGTGACAGTAACAATCACATTGTTCCCTGGATTCTCCTTCTTGCCTTTGTGAAAGACAAGTGTTTCAGCCCTCAGCCTTTTTCCAGTCTTCATGGACTTCTGCAGACCACCCTGATTTTTCACTTATGATAGACAGCAGGTAACACTTTCAGTGTCAAACGAATCTCATCAAGCCCTATGGATCTGAATACCTCCAGTTGTGGTTGTCCCCAGCTCATTGGTCCTTCCTTCCCTGTTGGCTATCCTCCATAACAAACAGTGCTGGTATAAATCTTTGTCTGATGCAAAAGAGACATTGGGGACCCTGTTTTGTAATGCTTGCCACGATGTTGCTCTCCCCCATTCTTCGGCAGGCCTACATCCCCACTGAACTTCTGTAATTAGTGTCCCAGTAGAATCCCTTCTCGTCACCCTTAACAGCCTCTCCTTGACTTAACTCCAGCTGGGCCTCAACCTTATGCATTTTTACCAAAAAACGCTAAAACAATACCTTTATACTCTTCCTTTGTTCACCTTTTCAATTCTTGTATGCTATTTGGCTGCATTAATGGCTGTCCATGCAATTCCATGCTGAGTCCAGAGCCCCTTCTGCTGGAAGCCCATCCTGCACAATGAGGCAGATTGGTCCTCACCTCTCTGAAAGCTGAAAGCTTTTTGCTTGTCTTTGCTTTGTTTTTTTCCTTTCAGTTTTGTTGTTTGTTTTAAATCAGCCAGTTCTCCTTTGCCCTTTTTCCCCCTTGGCATCTTGCCTAGGAATTTTGCCTAGGGAAACTGCCTAGCTAAGCCAAACTCTGCTCTATAAAGTCTAGAGTCCTAATTTTGCTACTTCTCTTCCCACTTTTCCTCTGTACCTTGAACTCAATCATCTCATTGGTCACTGCAGCCCAAGCTGCCATTTCTGCCATACTTTCGGTCCATTCTTCCCACTTTGCAAGCAGCAGGTCAAGTACAGCCCCTCTGGCCTTTGCATCATAACCTGTGAGCTGCATAGTCTGCGACTTCTTGGGTTGCTCACATGGTGCAAGCCCAGCAATGCCTCCCTGAACAGCTGAAACCTCCCAGGAAAACAAAGGCACAATCAGAAGAGTTCTGTATTCGTCTGTAGAAAGCCTCATCTTTTACATCTTGTTCAGGAGATTTTGGTCAGACCTCATCACAGCATCTTCGGTGGCACTCTGCCCACAGGCCGTGACTGTTGGCAGACGCATCCTTGGATTTCTGCTAGAGCTCTGCTAATTAAAGAAGCACCTTTACAGAGTGGACAGCAACCACATTGATCTTCTCTAAACAGACTGTGCTCAGCCATGAGAGCACTCCAGTCAAAATGCAACACAATAGTTTATGTATCTTTCATAAGATCTCCCACCAGAAGTCTCGATATCATGCATTTTGTGCAAGACGGTGTTACAAAATATTACTGCCCTGTTTCCACTTTTTTCTCCATCTTTTCTACATCACTTCTTCCTGTAATCCTATTAACTAGTATTTCAGCTCTCTAGGGTTAAGCTTTCATTCTACAATTGTATTTCACACACTTCAGTTCCTATCCTCCCTGGCATTAGTGTAACAATTATCTTTTAAAAAGTGATACATGATATAACTGGGGTGAGTGTTGGGGTTGAGGCACAGGAGAAGAGGAGTAACAGGTTCCCAGTAGTCATAATTTGCAATTCATCAAATAAAAAAAAAAAAATGAACATGCCTTAAAAGACTCATAACAATTTAGCATCATTTACAAATGTAAGCAAAACTGTATGATCTAGTTACGGTCATTTATCATTACTAGGAACAGGAAAAACAGTTAATTTTGAATCCATTCAAATGAAAGGGAGATAGACACATAGGTGATCAGGAAGAGTGAATAGACTGTAATTATACTACTTTTACTCAAAAATTCATTGCAAAATTATGTGCAATAATTATGCTACTGTTTTACTGAAGCCAAAAACGAATTTTAAAATATCCCTTATTTACACTGATTACATTCTACAATCCTTTCTATGAGACCTAAGAGGATAAAACCAGATAAACACACCAAAGTTTCTGTGCCAATCTTCCAAGAGAATACCCTACTAGCTATTGTTGAACAGCAATTAACGACTCCAAAGAATATCCAAAGGAGTAACAATTCTGTGGTCTCCAGAGGGTGAAAGCAGATGCTGCATTCTGACTTCTCCCCATCTTGTGCTGCTTCTAAGCGGGCTTTTCAAGATTTAGGAGGCCACAGACCAGAAGCATGGCCTCCAAAAGGCCTGCTGGGTTCAGGAAGTGATGCCTCTTCTTGAAACCACCCTCCCATGCTCACCTTCACTTCCCATTCCAAGTCTTTTTCCCTGCCAATTGCACCTGAGTCAGGGACATTTGCCAGGGAGAGGGCATTTGCCAGCTTCAGGGGAAGCTCTTATTAAGCCAGTAATGACCTGCCATGCCCAGGAACAGCCTGTCACAACAAGGTACCTGAATTACAGGATGGTTTAAGAGACTCCTGACTGGTCCTGTGTTATCCAGATGCTCTACTCACATATACTGATGCTTGCTTACACCAGCAGCCACACCTACTTGTTCAGGGGGCTGCGGCGCTGGATTCAGATAATGGGGAGGGGATCATCCCTCTCTAGCTGAACTGCCACATCCCAGATAATTATTTTTATGAAGGTCATTTCTCAGACACAATAAGCAGTAAAACAATACCGGGATTTTAATTCACTTCTTAAAAACTTCCACTCCAAGTATGGCACCATTCAGACTTGTCAAGTTGTAACTGGTATCTCCACTGTAAAACATCTATTAAAACATGGTTCTTCAAGGAGCAACATTAAAGCAAACATGATGAAAAAATTCACTGTCACAGCCATGAGTGACTCTCATCTGTCTGTATCGTAAGCTCTGTTTCCTGCCTCTGTTGCCTGAAAGAAGCATCTTTGCACCTCAGTTTTTCCAGTAAGTCTTCATGATGAGGAATAATAATCAAGGACACAGTTCTAGTAAGTGGCTTCTGTGCACAGCTCTTCTTCACTGCTCTTGCCAGGATGAATAGTGCTGTCCCACTCCTTCCTGCCCAGCGTTTTACTGGTGGGGAACTGTATGCCCCAAAAGGTGATTTATTACCCTGCTAAACAACAGAGCCAAATGCTGTAGATATCCCACTGTCAGCATCCAGCACAGCAGCTAGAGGAAGGTTTGTTCTCTTGTCTAATCTCAACAATCACTACTGATGTGAGTCATGTTTCCCACACTGTCACCAATTCCTCACCTGTGTGATGTCTGAAAGGGGATTTTAGACACCATCTCCTGCCCCAATTACTCACACAGAGCTAGCTAGCACCCTTATGCACAGACACATACAGTTATTAGACATGTGTCACACCTCAGGATTTAAATACTGCTCCAACCTTCTTGCATGCAGGATTTTGTGAAACGACCTTGGATTTTCTGAAGGTGCAACACAACCATGGCAAATTCTGGTTGGCACATTTTCTGGCCTTGAAAGTGATTTTCATTTATTTACTTAGGGTTTTTAAGTCCTTAAGGAGTTTCTCTTAGGCAAGTACATGTAAAAGCAGGAAAGCAACAGACAGTGCCAGCCCGACTCTCACAGAAAGACAAGATCTTTAAAATAGTATTTCCGCTCCTTTTGAGGCTACAGCCTGTGGTTTCATCTGAGGTACCTGTGTGGCAACCTATTCAAATGAGCCCACAGAGAGTCTCGCATGTTAAAAGATACGCGAAGAAAAGGAATTTCCAGTGGAAAATGTGATTGAATGGAGAGATGTTCACTTGGACAATCTCGTACCAAAGCTCAGCAACCAACTAGCGGTATCAGCCAGTCTCTTTTTCCATGCCATGAGGCACTCTGTCTTTACTGCTAACATCAATTAGAACTCATAATGTCATTACTGGGCACATCAAAGCATCATGCCCCCCTTCAGAAAGGCTCATAAGTCTGCCCACTCACATTGTGGTCTGCAAGTAACTACGAATCCCCCAGCACTCAGTGGTATGTTTCACACCTCAGCTCTGGGCTCTGAGCACTGTTTGTAGGCTCTTATAGCCCTGACAATTAAACACCATTCCTCAGGAACCCTCAGGCTTAGTCAAACATTCTCTTTTTTTCATATTAATAAGAACTACTTTTAGAACACTATGCTCACAATTTAGAATACAGTTAAGAAAATAACACATCTATTAACTGAATATTTCAAGACCGAGGCAATAGTACAAGACAGCATAAGTACATATGCATTTACTGACTTTGAAATCAATTGTTCTAAAAACTTGCATGTGGGATTTTTAATCTCCCAGGGAATTTGTATGTGCATGTATAACTATCAGAATCACAAGGATGTTTTGTAAGCACCAAGCTCTTTTCTGGCTACAGGTACTAATTATAACAATCACTGATTTTGTCAACATGCCACTGATGCTTAAGGAAAATGTCAGAGGAGACAGAGCCAATTTGAAAAGGACAAAGGCAATGGAAATATTATGGTTTGGGGTTTGGGTTTTTTGTTTGGGTTTTTTTTCAGACAAGTGTCATACCATTGCTCTTGGCTTCACTTCCGTTACACAGCAGTTTTCTGATCTCCTGACTGTGTGTCGGGGTGCCAGAGACACCGCAAAAGAAGTGACAAGAATGTGTAACTGGGAGGGAATAGTCAGCAATGGTCCCAACTTAAACGTTGTTTATCTGCAGCCTGAGTCTACAGTTTGCGAAATTATTCAGGAAAGTGCAGTGAAGGGATAGAAGTGAGAGGTCAGTGCTCAATGGCTTTTACATATCTTGTCTTTGGAGACTGAGGAATCTCTGCCTGCTTGCCTTCAACTTCCATTCACAGCAGGGCCAATCCTAAGCCCAGAGGATGCAGCTGTCTTGGGCAGCAGGTTGACAACCAACAACAGCCCTGATGCCTGCTCTGTACGCTGGAGCTGGTGAGAGCCATGCCAGTATGGCTGCTGACTCCCCTGAGAGGATGGAGTCAGAGGTTTCAACTGAGGTCTTCACTCTCATCCCATTTAACAATAGCAACAAGTTGAATTCCCCAGGCTTTCCCCTCTCTCTCTGAGCCAGCTCCTCTCCCTCCTTTCTCCCCTCCCATAGCATGGGTCCTACCCCAGCATCTCACTCTGAAGGGGGCAACATTGTGTTTGGTTTGCAGTGCCAAGAAGCCCAATAGCCTCTGCTATCTGGCTGTGAGGAGCCCAACTGCGCAGCTGTGAGCAAAACAGCTGCCAGTATTTGGGAGTCCCACAATGCACAAACCTGCAAAGGCCAGGAGGTACAGGTATCCTCATCCTGCATTAAATGTCCAGCTAGTGCAATGTGAAATTGATTGAATGCCTTTGGAGACAAGGTGAGCAGTCAGATCCACAGAACGGCAGCCTTCTGCTGCACACTGCCATGGACAGGCTGGTTATTGCGGTTCAGCAATATCAGGTTATCACTGTAGGTCATCAACCCAAGCAGGGAAAACCAGAGTGCCAATAAGCAATGAAGGATTATACTGTCACCTGGCCAAATGAGCCTGAAGTGATCTAGAGGACTCTTCCACAGCAAGCAAGGGAAACTACCCGAAGGCCACTGTCTTCTTTGGGATGGTTTCTGCAAAGTGCTGAAGCTGAGTGGCTCCAGATGCCACCAGCACAACTCTCTGTCCTGCTCTGTATCTCAGTAGTGGGGCCACCACAAAGAGCTGTTTGTGGAGCTCATCACAATAATGCCACAGAGGGGTTTTGTGGTTGGTTGTTTTTGTGTTCCACTTTTTTTTTTTAAGGGCAAAACAGCTGAAAACTGCAAAAATGAATTTGTTTCAAAATAAAGTTTTGCAAAATTGAAGACAAATGCCGTCCTTTGTCCAGCTGAGTATATAAATGTAGTTTTCTGCCATGTCCTAGCACAGACACATCTCAGCTGGAAGCAAGGGTAATCTTAATAAACGGTGTTAAACTGCATATTTTTCATTGAACTGGAGGGGACGGAAGCAAAGAGCAGAAAGCTAAGACACCTGTTGCATGCCTCCTTCAAAAGAAACTATATAATACTAATTGCAGGCTGTCATAAAAACCCTGATAATGCCTCAAAGGCATTGGGTCAATGTGTTAACAATTCGGTTCATATACTTAGTGGAAAATAAAGAGAAAAGAACTTCAAGGTATGCTTGGTCCCTGCAAACTTAAAACTTCAGCTATATAGTTTGATGAGTGGTTTTATGTTGGAAATTCCTTTATAGTTATAGAAAGAGTAGAAAACCCAACACCACTCCAGATCTAATATTGAAATAGTAACAGGGAGGGAACAAAAGAAAGATTTGGAGATGTTCCCCAGGAATGAAGGAATTATGGCTCTGTAACCAAGGACTGTTTTTCCTTCCTTGCTTTCTCAAGACAAAACTTTATGTTTAGTCTCTCTAAAAACATCATCATTGCTTCTTAGGTGATGTCTGCTTCACTCATTGAGCAAGGAAGTGTTAGGAAGGACAGTGTCTGGGGAGAAACAAAGCCAGGAGCATTTACTGGAAGGCACTAACTATATCAGAAAATAACTATATCAGAAAGAGTACTTCAGACGCGGATTTAATTGAAATCAGGAATGTAGCTGGAGAAAAGAAACATTGCCAGCGTACCCTGGAGAGCACGGCTGAAATATGTGCTACATTGACCACTCACAGTCCATAGAGAGCTGGCAGGTCACACCGTGCTGGCTCTTCTCCTTGTTTCCAGCTGCTAAATTACATTAAAGTCAGCTTAAAATTCATTAAACGCCTTCCTATTATTACTTTTCTATATAAGCAGTTGTTATAGCTGCTGAAGAGACATTGTGTGATTGTGACAGTGAAGAGAGGGGCCTGAGCAGATATGAATGGGAAAGGAGAGGTGATTTTGACCAGGAAAACGCTTGGGACCCTTCAGAATTCAACTGCTCTTCAAAAGATGAAAGCAGCTACACAGTAGATCGAGAATTCAGATGCTTAAATGCTCCAGAGATACGTTAATACTGATTGTGGAGGTCACGTTTTGTTTGGCAGTTTTGCATAAATCCTGAACCAGTCAGAATCACCACCTGTGAGACTGTCATTGCAATGATGCTGACCCCAAGTCACTGATAATTACAGGTAATTTCATGTGCTGTCATTAATTTGCCTTTTTCAATCTCTCAGCAAAGCCTTACAAGCTTTGTCCCGCGTATAATAGTATTGAAGGTAATAAGATTTCTTCCATCAGGGATTTAAGGAATTGGATTTTACTCAGATTTTTTTAAAGGCTTTGCACTATTTCTTGCAGGTTTTGAAAAAAGTAATTTTTTACAAGTTTTCACCAATTTCAGTGAGAAGTTTTTTCCACAGCAGGATAGAGAGCAGAGAAACTCAGGTGTTACCAGAAATACACTGTATTCAGTTCAGAAGGGAAGCTCCTTTATAGGTGGAAGTGGAGGAGTGAACAGAGGTCCTTGCCTCCATGCCTGTGTAAGCCTTTTTGCTTATGTGATTATTTTTTTTATAAAAGATCAAAACCAAAAAGATTCTTTGCTTGAATTCTGGCCTTTAATGGCATGACACATACAACAAAAAAGAACCAAGTGACATGCAGTAAGGGCAGCTTCACCAACAGGACAGAAATGACAGGCCGAGCCCTGTATTAAATGGTATTTTGAAGTCAAACATCAGGCATAGTGCTGTCTATTCATTACCTGCGCCATCTGATGTACACGAGGAAAACATGCCAAAGGGCCTTCAACACCACCTTCTAGTCTGCCTGAAAGAAAGAACCCATCCTCTCTCCTGGGAGAGCATAGTATCTACTGGAGGGGAAAACTCTTTAAATCTAAAAAAGAAGATATAAACCCTTTTTTGTGACTCATATGACTTAGAACTGTAGAGACTTTTTAAAACAGTATTTGCAGTTTCTGCAGGGAAGACTTTCAGAATAGCACCACTAAAAATAGAATCAATGCCTTTAAAGATTTACTGTCATTGCCCAGAAACCTTGAAAAATGCAGAATATTAAAATAATATAGGTCCTACCAGAAAGCAATGCCTCTGCATATCTGACAACTGGTGTCTGCATAGCAGATGCAGAGGTCCATCCACTGGAGACCACTTCTGCATGCCATGCAGTTCCTCTGCATATGCAATTCCCACCGGTGTCACGCTTGACCCACGCAACACGAGGATGCCCCCAGCACACAGTAGTAATATCTACTGTTGCCTCATTCTGATCTTCGCTAAATATTTGGAGCTGAATTTGGCTTGTCTGACAACTCAGGTGCAGTAGAAGATATAAAATTTCCCATGACTGTGGGCTTCCCATGAGTTGGAACGATAGTAGGAGCAGCCAAACCACCTATTGCAAATGTGAAGAAGAACAACACAAGACTGATGAGAATCTCCTGAACCTAAGGGTCTTCCAGGGAACTCAGTTAACCCTGTAGGTTTCTTCAGTGGAGTATCTGCCTCTGTGGAGAGAAGCGCTGCAGAGCCACCAGCTCTCTTTGGGAGAACTCATTCCATGTTCCAAGGTGGAGCTGTTCTGCCCCCACATGGCAGGTCACTGGCAGAGCACAGAGCCAGACCTCTGCTGCACACTGACAAATCCATCATCTCAGGGCAAAGCATGCCAAAGATTTTATGCCACATGGAAGGGACCCGTGTTAGCGTTCAGAGCATCGTGTTCTGTTACAACTGCACATGCCAGAAAATTGTAGGACCAAGGCAGCTGAAAGGAGCCTATAAAAAATTAATGGCTGACATAAACACCAACCTCCAAACAAAGAATGGTCAGAAGGGGAGATGCAAGAGACGTGAAATCTGTGACTTATTACAGGCTTTGTGACGGGTTCTCATTTGGAGTACTGATTTTAAAATATGAGGAATTAAAGACAAGTGTTAGACAGGATGCAAACTTGGCTTCTGGAAGCAGAGGCCATAACTGTATATGAAGTGCAACCGGGAAGGAGGTCCTGATGATGTTACCTACTCCACAGAAGCAAAGAATGACTAACAGAGCCAGAAGCAGGAGAAGGATGGAGTTAAAAGTTTCTGTGGAGGAATCCAGACAGCCTTTTAGGGGAATAGAAAAACTATCTCAGTAAAGAGAATTAATTCACAGAGCATAGGAAGTTCAGTTCTCATGGTGAAACGTTCCCATAAGACAAGACAGTCCATCCCTTTATCCCCCAGGAGAGCTTAGGCAACATCAGTAGTCACTGAGAGCTAAACAGGGTCTTGGCTGCATTCAGCTGACTCCTCTCGGAGTGGGAAGATCGTGACTGTTTCCTGACTACATTCAAACAAATGTATAGAGCTTTTATGTGGGCAGGGGCATCTGGTTTTCGCACCATATGCTACTCCTTTTGGAATGTAAGTATATAGCTGAGTAAATGCAAGGGGTTGTTTATATGATGAGCATGAAACAGTCTGAAATGACACCAGAAGCCACTAGTAATAAATAAATTCTGCTTTTCATCAAAGGCCTCCAGATTCTCTCAGTAAACTTTTCGCTGACATGCTGGACCTTAGGTGAGATGGCCCTTGGACATGGATGGAGGAAAACACTGTTGCTTTTTAAGTATGCTTGATACTTCCAAACATCCAAAATGCGACAAATGAAACAGAAAAACAAGACCAAAGTAAACCACAACAAAAACTCACAAAATTCCATCACATCGCAGTTGACATTCTCTCCCTGCAGTGCTTTCCATCAAAGATGCTGTATTCATTCACTGACAAGGTGGCCTCTTGCCATTCAGTGTAAGGGAGCTGTGATCAAGTGACTAAACACTATTCTTCATAAAAAACCTGAAAAAATAAATATAGTAAGTGGTGCAGAAGTGCAGAATTTAAGAGGGTGCCACAGGCTTCATTAACCAGTGCTGTGGGATCCTTTCTGTCTTGAAAAGGTTTCCATCAAAACCCTTCTTTCAGATAGCACAGTAAGAAACAGCACAGGTTATTAGTATACAAAAGAATAAAGAATAAAGAACTTCACTGTCTGTGGTGACTGACTTTATTAATTGTAGGCTGGGAGAAAAGGTAGTCAAAATATAAACCAATGAAAACAAAGGGAAAGTATCTGCCAAAAAGACATTATATGTCTCAGACCAAAACCTCTGTGCATTAGTGTGTATAGACATGTGTATATATTATTTGCTACCAATTTCTGTTGGTTTCAGTGCATTTCATAATAATCTTATTCCTATGAAATGAAAGAATTGTGAAAAAAAATAATGTTTTCCTGGAAGAAGTCTGAAGAAAGATTTTGAGGTGTATTAGTTCTTACCCATTGTTAAAGAGTACAACTAGTGACAAATAATACTGGTGGTAGAGGGAAAAGTCCTACATACAACTGGCATGATGAATTTTCTTGACAAGAAATCTTTGAAGAGCGTTGTCCAGCAGAGAAAGACTGAAATAGTGCCAAACATGATGTATAAAGCCAGGATATAGTGCAACTGTGCTGAGAAAGTGATACAAGGATCTGCTTCTAGCCAGGGAAGATGTCTGTGATTAACCAGTAGCTGGTGAACATTTGCCATTCCAAGCCATGATAACAACTTTTAATCAGACTTAATTTAGAGTTTCCTCATAGAAACATCAATATTGATGCCCAATAGATTTAGGAAACACACACCTGATGCATCATGTATGCACATATATATATTTGTACTTTTGTGAACACACTTCCATATATTCAGGAGTACAAATGCAGAATCACTAATATATATAGTTATGTGATTAGACATGGATGTAGTTAAGTGGTGGTTTTTAATTTGCATCTGTAACTACAGATAAAATTTTGGTACATTATAAAAATACTGATATATATTAGAGGTTTCTTTCTATATCCAGAAGAAATAGGACGTACGTACATGAGATAAAGCTGTACGTAAATATCTGGCAGCCTGGCACACTGAGTAGGCCTGCACTCTCACTGAAGGCTGAGGCTGAATTAATGTTAGTTTCCTTTCAACCATGACAGGGAAGGAGGAGGGAGGTCTGGAAAGCACCATCTGTTTTTCCAGATTGCTGTTAATCTGCCAATAATTCATATTGGATATAAAGAATTAATGCTATGGGAGAACATTAAAAAATATACAAAGCCTTCCTCTTCAGCATATGGAGCAAAGACTAGCAAAGAATAGGCATCAGGTTCTCTTCCTGGGCCAGGAGGGTGGAAAGCCCTCTGAAATTTTTCTTGTATGTAAAACAGAATGAAAATACAGACAGATGTGGAAGAGGAAGGGAATGTTCCTCTGATAATCAAAGAAAGAAACCTAGCATACATCAAAAAAATGCTTTAAAAAATCATTTTAGGGTTGGCCAAGCAACACTAAAAAAACAGGGCCCCAGCCCAGGCAATGCAGAGGAACAAATGAAATCCTGGCCCTGGGGAACATTCAGAGCCCGTGATGGCTTCTCTGAGAACACACATTGTGAGCAAAAGGTCACACAAAGGGAGCCTGAAACCACTGGGAAAGGATGGCAAGGTGGCATCAGCGAGAGAGCAAAACATGGGGTGATACATCTGAGGTGAGGCACTAATCCAGTAACGGCCGATTGTGGATTTTACATTGACCAGAAAAGGCCGACATATGGTCTGCTGGGAAATCTGCCAGCAAAAGTACTGCTATTTTTGGATGTTTTTAATATAATTTTCATCCTTTTCCTTATCTGTGCAGCTTTATTAGAGAAAGGAGTGATGGTTACTACAAGGAGTGATCACTACTTCTTATGGCACCTCTGCCGATGCTGAGCAGGAGTGAGCTATGTGCAGGGGATAATTCACTGAAAAAGGACTGTTCTGTCCCATTTCTGCTGCACCTATCCAGGTAAACTGAGCATTGACAAGCAATCAGCCTTCCCACGAAAGTACGAGCACTGTTTCTTGCACAGCTTTGGTCCAGGCCAAACGACATCCTGATCCTTAGTAACACTTCAAAAGCTAGTGCAGATAAACAGCCTCTCCACTTTGCTCCTACGGCCTTCACACAAGTGCACGTGGCATCTTTGGGGCAATTTGCCAGTTCCAGTGCTTGAATCCAACCAATACAAACAAGTATGAAGGCTTTTCCACAGGCAAACACGGTTTTCTGGATCCATCTTTCTATTCCTCCCTGTCCATGGTGGTCGAGAGTCTTTACAGAGGTGAATAAACAGCCTCTCAAAGCTACTGCCTTTGCATTCCTACAAAGGTCCTCAGTGTCCCATGCAGCATGAAATTGTCTTACAACAACAATCAGAAGTTGTTTAATTTTGACACCAGAAGTGAAAGGACTTATCTACACTGACACTAGGAAAAGAAAATCACCCACCTCTTTGAGGACAGAAAGCTGGTGCAGCAACATAAGTGATCTGGCAGTTCGTGCATAAACAGGAAGAGAAGAATTCCACAAATTTGATGACATGTGGTCTTTATTTTCAGAGTTGTTTGATTGATGAGTGACTGTGAAGGGGTGCTGTATACAGGGAGCTCTGCTGATGGGCCCTGTGATCCAAAGCTGGAAGGAGCTCTAGACTGATATCACTGCTACCTGATGACAATTTTCTGGCTCTGGGGGCTATTTCTTCTGTCAGACATGCTGAATGCCATATCTCCTTCATTTCATATGTCTTTTTTTCTTAGGCTTTTTTTTCCCCACTGAGTTTTCTTACAGTATAAAACGTGTGAATGGGTATGGGTTGTACTCTTAAATCATGAATGTGGTGTCTCTGTTTCACTCAAATTTTTACAATCCTCACTTTAGACTCAGTAAAATCTACCAGTAAAAAACTTGTTTTATTCCCCTCTCTGGTAAGCTTAAGCTGCAGGTTGAGAACTTCTCAGAAGGTCAGCCTTTGTAAAAAGACTACAAAAGTGGCAGAGGCCAGAGCCTAATGCCACACCTTTAGACCTTCCATCAGTAAAAGCACGGACTAATGACTTGCTTTCCAGAAGCAGGACAAGGTTAGTAAATAACAAAATTTTTGAACCAAATAACATAGCTGAGAAAAAACAAAACAGGTAAGATTTGGTATACACAAGCACTTCAGGGGATTCCTTACCATAAACTGGTCATGGTTTAAAGCTTTAGTATTCTAGATACCAGCCTTTATTCCCACAGATTCCCAATGAATTTTAAGGGAAAAAACTCAGCACACCATGTTCAGTTTATCCATAAAATGCAAACCCCAAATTCCAGAAACTACAATTCTGGCTATATGAAATGCACTTATATTCCATGTATCCGAAGTATATGTTGTTTAACTTAGTCGTTTGTTTTACAAAAAGAAAACGAAAGACATCATTTCTGTAGCTGCTTAATGTTTTATTCCTGGCTGGGTATTTGGACTAGGAAAACAACAGCTTTCCTTTTGGCTGTTAGTGCTTAATTATTCAATGTTAACAGCCAAGAAGTAAGCTGTTAGCCCTCCTCGTCTTCTTCACAGCTTTTCTTTCCCTCGTGGGTCTAAATCTGTCCTTCACACATATGAAGAGCAGTTTGAATTGTAGGGATTGCATTTTGGCCTCACAGGAAACAGCCTATGGCTTACAACATTTCCTCTTAATATCTGCGTGGCTTGTTCTCCAATCTTTTAAAACAGCACGGTAGCAGCTTAATTTCCTCTGTCTTTGATGCTCTCCTTTAAATACCATCACAGACTCTTCTCCTTCACAGATCTGCTCCCAAGCTAAGCTGTCTCGGTACAATTTCTGAAATGTAATGACTATTCTACCTAAATCACTGTACATACTGCTAGACAAAGTAAATAAGCTCTAAATCTAATGGGTTTCCCTCTTCTTCCTTAGAAGCCTCAACAGCAGAAGACTTCACAAGACCTAACCACATTGACTCTAGCAGCAGCTAAAGGATCTCTGGAAAGATGGCAAATACTGGTATCAGAGGATGATGACCAAATAATATCTCATAAATTAAACCATATATTCAGTGTATTTGGGTCAAGTGCATGAAGGCCAAATCCAGTAGAGTCATCCAGAGGAGTGTGTAAGCTGTGTTTTCCTAAAGACTCAAAAAAGTCAAACAGCTTGCCTCTGTAGGATGAGGGCAACTCATGACATAACCACACTCCTTCCTCGAGTACAGCTTTTGCCTTTACCTTCTTCTGAAAAAAAAAAAAAAAAAATTCTCTGGAAACAGATTCATTTGGTCCAGCTAAGCATAACAAAAGGTGGGCATGTACACTTTCATGACAGGCCACCTCAAGATACTTTTGCTTTATCAGTCAGGGATACACAGCTCATGACTGTTCTCTAACCTTTGCTACCAAATCATTGCATTTAGGTTACATTATAGACATATTGAATTCCCATCAGTTGGATAAACTTGAAAAGTTAAGGGCAAAGGGAACACACCATATATACAAAGCTATGATCTTACTGTGAGTCTAGCTGGAGTCTTAACAGTCTAATGAAAGAATTACCCATCCAGTTACAATGACACTAATGCTTCACAGTTCAAATTACATTACTTAAAATTGTATATACACAAACATTTTAGCATCACAGAATCATCACGGTTGGAAGAGACCTCAAAGATCTTCTCATCCAATCATCTCCAGCACCACCTTATCACCCCAAAACCATAGCTTCAAGAGCCACATGCAGATGCTTCTTGAACACTTCCAGAGACAGCAAACCTACCACCTCTTGGACAATTTATTCCAGTGCCTAACCACATTTTCAGTGAAAATTTTTTTTCTAACATCTAATCTGAACCTCCCCTAGCACAATTTAAGGCCCTTTCCTCTCATCCTTGCACTTGAAACATGTCAGAACAGATCAACCCCCACCTCACTACAACCTCCTTCCAGAGAGTTGTAGAGAGTGATGAGGTCCTCCTTGACCCTCCTCTTCTTCAGGCTAAACAACATCAGCTCCCTCAGCTGACTCTCATAATACTTGTGCTCCAGACCCTTCACCAGTTTTGTTGCCCTTCGCTGGGCACTTGCAGCACCAGTTTTGGGCCCTTCACCCTTTCTGAAGGGAAGAGCCCAAAACTGAACACAGGAATTGAGATGCAGCCTCAAAAATGCTGAGTAGAGCAGGATAATCACTTCCTTTGTCCTGCCAGCCACACTATTTCTGATACAAGCCACGATGCCATTGGCCTTCTTGGCCACCTGAGCACCTGCTGGATCATGTTCAGCTGCTGTCAAACAGCACCCCTAAGTCCCTTCCTGTTGAGCAGTTTTCCAGCCACTCTGCTGCCAGCCTGTAGCACTGGCTGGGGTTGTTGCATTCTCATTGTTGAACTTCATGGAGTTGTGTTCAGCCCATCAATCCAGCTGGTCCAGACTTCTCTGCAGATCTTTCCTGCCCTTCAGCAGATCAACTCCCACCTAACCTGGTGATGTCTGCAAACTTACTGAGGTGCACTCAATCCCCTCATCCAGGTTGTCAATAAAGATATTAAGCAGGACTGGTCCCAATACAGAGCCCTGGGGAACATCACTTGTGATCAGCCACCAGCTGGATATAATTCCATTCATCACAGCTCTCTGGGCCCAGCCATCCAGGCCTTTTACCCAGCAAAGGCTACACCTGTACAAGCCATGAGCAGCCAGTTTCTGCAGGAGAATGCTGTGGGAGATGGTGTCAAACACTTTACTGAAGTCTAGATAGATGAGGCTTTCCCTCATCTACTAAGTCGGTCACTTTGTCATAGGACATCAGACTGGTCAAGCAGGACCTGCCTTTCACAAACCCATGTTGGCTAGGCCTTCAGGACTGACTCCCACAGGACTCTGTCAATCGATCTCCTAAACAAGACAAAGTCTGCCTGTAGGAAGTCCAAGGTGGCAGTTCTGCTGGCACTACTCCTAACTTCACCCAGAATTGAAAACTCCATAATTTTGTGGTCACTATGTCCAGGAAATACCAACCCATTTTTTGGTGGGGTGCTTTCCTTTCCACTGCATCTCTGGGTCTTAACAATGACAGCTTCAGAGCAGGGGGAGAGGAACAGTGAGCTCCCAGGGCTCTAATCTTTTACCAGTATGATGCTGATGGTTTCTTCCTTCTCAACTCGGAATCTGCTTGGAGTCCTTTTTACATGTTCTCTAGCACCCTCCGCACCTTGCCCTTTCTTCACTCTTCTCCAACTATATGTTACACATGTGTAACACTGTTACATATGGTGCGTACTACATGTGTCAGATACTTAGTATTAGTTCTTTTGTTATCCCTAGCTGGTTTTACCCATTTCTAAAGATTGCCTTTCTTCAGTTGCTTGCAAGGGACCTCTGATAAGCAGTTCATAGCCCTGGGGCCTCTGGTATCATCCTGTCCCTGTAACTCACAAGGTGCTTTATTCCAGGATCAGTCATACACAGCTCATTCTAGAGAGAATAAGTGCTTGTTATTAATATCTTCTAGTTACAAAAAATATATAAGATTAGGTGTTACACCACACACTTGTACAAAGTGATCAAAACCTAAAACGAAGTAATTAACAGTTACATGGTCATTAGACAATCAATAATACAGGCAAATAAGCTAAAATAAATCTACAAGTAGGCCAAGACAAGTCCATACAAAGCCCAACAGGCTCAGAAGTCTCCACTGTTAACTTGAGACAAAGCCTGTGGCCTCTTACAATTAATGTAAACACCTTATCTACTTGGCTACAGCTGTTCCTTCAACCCTGGCCTTATGATGGAGATCTGAAAGTCTACAACAGAAAGAAGAGTCTCCAGTAGAATTCTGATCTTGAAGAAACCGCTCAAGAATTCATGTCTTCAGATCAAGTGAACCTCTGGGAAGTGACAGGGACTGTAATGCAAATGCTCTCTTTGAGATCAAATATTCGATTCAGACTAGATTAGAAGGGACTAGACTTCATTACTCATCAGTCAGGCTCCATGACAAATGTCTGAATTACAAATTTGCCATCATACAGGAAACAAACACACATTTTTATTCATTGCAAAAGAAGAGCACAACTGAAGATTTCATGGCTGTGAAGAGAACTTTAACACTCTTTGGTCCAAATGAAAGCTTACTTCTCACCAGAATGAAGTGATTGTACTCCTGATAGGTGTTCACTGCTCTTTCTCTAGCTCAAAAGAAGGAAATAAACAGTAAATGCGAGTCTTCAGGACAGCAAACACAGTCCTCAGCCTCTGCTTGCATATCAAAACATAAATGCAGATTTAGACTGAAGCTCACTGTCTCTGACCTCTCTAGCTCCATTTCAATGTGTGTTACTTCAAAAAAGTGGTTGTTACCGATTATGTAATGAAAGAAAAAAAATCTACGAAATCCACATAATTCTTAGCTCAGCCTTTACTCTTTCACGTTTTTTTCTTGTGAGGTTCTCTTATTTCAAGAGAGAAGTTACTATCAGATGTGGAGTCTCATAGCTCACGAAGAGGCTATGTGACCTTTACAACTATAACCTTCCAAAAATATGAGATCGTAATTTCATGCTAACATGCTTCATGTTATTTTCAGGCATCTTCAACACCATCATTCTCATTTACCTCTATGCAGAGCCATTACAGAATTTGGTGAAGAAAATTCCAGTGGACGATGTTGTTTAGAGAGGTGTTAATCAGGGACCACTGAGCTAAGTCCTTCATAAACAGACAGAATGCAACCCTGGACCACAGAGACTGACTTCTAAGATCTGCTCTGGCTAGTTTAGCAAACATTTTCATGTTCTAAGTCTACAATGCATAGAAAAGAGGAGACCAAACTTTTCAGGACTGTGTCTTTCATTCGCAACCTCTCAACCAGATCAATTTGAGTGACTCATCTCAAAATAAAGGGAACAGGAGAAAAAATAGTAATTATACCTGCAGAATTTTTCAAAAACCACAATTTCCCCAACCAATTTAAGATTTCCTGTCTATCCTATGTAAGTGTGGTATAATAATAATAGTGTAAGTAGTGCAAAAGCAAAGACACTTGCCTACAGATACAAAACAGATTGGAAGAACCCTGCCTTCGTGATTGAAGAATGTCTCCACCTCTTAAATACTGCAAGTTGTTATTGATTTCCCCAGCAGATGGAGTAGCATGTACAGTTTTGACGATTCCTGCAGATGTATTTATGGGACTTATTTGCAATGCATAGTATGTTTTCACCTAATATCATGGAACTCTACTTGGTTCAATCTATAAAAAAATCAAGCTCCAAAGACTGAATAAAATAACAGATAAAACTAAGAATCTTTTTTCTCTCCATAACTCTCCAAGACCTTTGAAAATCTGAAGTGACTTCTATTGAGGTTCTGCTTTACCTTCAGCTCTTTGCTGTTGTGCTCTTCACCTGTTGCGCAGCAGAGCAGCAGAAACGTCACAAGTTTCAGAGGATGCAGACATTCACGTCCATGTCAAAAAGGCTCCACAAGAATCATACAGTCATAGGATAATTCAGGTTGCAAGCGACCTTGAAAGGTCATCTAGTGCAACCCTGTTACTTATGCCTCAAAGGGAGGTCACTCATGAGATCAGACCAGGCTTCCCAGGGCTTTATCCACCAGATCTTAAAAACGTCCAGTGGAGAGACAGCATAACTGCTGGGGGCAACCTTGGCTTGACAATCCTCATGGTGAAAAGGTATCTCCTTATATCCAATATAACTTGTTTCAACTTAACCCCATTGTTTCTTGTCCTCCTGCCATGAACTGCCATGAAAAGACTGCCTTCAACTTCTTCATGACCTCTGTGTAGCTCTAGGAAGGATGCTATTAAGCCCCAATTTATCACTGCCTTTCCTATATTGAGGGTGATCACATAGGGTGAGAGGTGGACACAGCCAATCTCCGCTGTAAACTGACACATTGTGCCACTATCCTCCGGTATTTCCTCGTGCTCAGAGCTCATGCACAGGCTAACTCAGATGGACTTTATATTTTTGTGCCAAGCACAGCATGACACAGAGGAATATCTGTAACTTAAGGACCCCAGAAATCCTGAATTCCAGCCTGACCTGTGTCATTGAATTGCTATACAAAAACCATCAAATTCTTTCATTTCTACAATGCTTCCATGCAAGGACAGCATACATCTCACGGAAAATACATATATTCAAGGTTCAGCCCAACACAGCAAGTCTGGCCTGAGACAAACACTACTATTTCTTCATTAATGTGACAAAAGAACACACCCCCTAATGCACAGAGATCAGTTTTTAGAAGCAAATGTGATAAGGTGGGACCGACTCAATGCTTTCATGTCAATTTCTTTTTTCCTGGAAAAGGCAGGATGACGCTAGATCCCCTCAGCAGAAATCCAAGCAGTGCTTTCTGGCAATGAACGAAGGTGGGAACATACACAAAAAAATTGGGAGTGGCACTGATGCAGTGCAGAAATGAAAGGTTAAGCAAAGCACTGGCATTGCTTTGATGTAAACAGCTTTATCTCACACACAGCAACAAAGAACATGACCTATGATTACTGCCTTTCCCAGGAAGAAAAAGGTCTTGCCTGTGCAAGACCAACAAAGACCAAGACCAAGTCAATTCTTCCGTGAACTACATCCAAACTTGAGCTGCATAGAATCACTGAACTGCAGAATGGCTGGGATTGGAAGGGACCTTAAAAAGCATCCAGTTCCAACCACCTCACCATTGACACACGAATGATGCCCTCCTACAAAGCAGCAACTGCTACTTACCAGGATGTTATCAGGAGGTGAGCAGAAGTTAAGTGTTACGATCGCTTAAAACAGAAAAGCACTTGAGGGGTTAGTCTGGCCAAAGCTTGAAGGCAGGAAACTGGGAGAATAATGAAATGACGGTAGTATAGCTTATTTACTAATAGCTAGTAAATAGCAGTGGTTCTTAGTGCTATAGGGGCTTTACCCAGCAGCATCAAATGAGGGTGAGAAGAGAAACGTAGGATGGGAAGCACTGCATGAAAGCTCTTCTGTCACAGAAGGTACTGGAAATATTTAGCATGGGCGTGCTAATTAGGCATTGCAGTTACACTTTCAAATCTGGGACCTGATGGTGTTAAATGCACAGTGAAAAAATGGGACTTTTTATGTGAAAGTACGGCTTTGACTCCATACATGTGCTGGTTTACAACAGCACAATGGATTTACACTGGAATGACAGAACCCTCTGGTGCCATCACTCTCCCACATTAATCTGCCTTTGCAGGTTTTTCACAGTTGGATACTTCTCAAAGACACTTAGAGTAAGATAGGATGCTGTATTTGGAATGTATGCCAGTTCTTATGACAAAGTTCCTTCCAATCTGATCCATGAATTATCAGTGGCAGCATTGTTCCCAACTTCAGCATTATCTGAAAGCCACTGTTTTACAGTACATGGTGGAGGAACAGGTTTCGGAGCACGAATACAATTGTCCCACAGCACTTTGCTACACAACAGGGTGATTATGTGGCTTTTTAATATATCTCTTTTCATTACCTGATGCTCGTGCATTGTATGGGTAAGGCACAGACTTGACTTCCACCAACACTATCTTCCTGAAGTACAGGCATATTTACACTGCCTGTGAATCAGCTATAGATTTTACTAAACCTGGCATGACTACACCTACAACTTCACTGCCAAGAGGTGTCTTTTTACACAGGGAGGTAGCTAACTGCTGTACTTAACCCAGGGTACCTTCTCAGACAAGACATGAGAAGTTCATAAATCTTAAACTGTGGAGTTTGACCAGACTGTAAAATGCTTTAACACTGTGTTGTCTGCAAGAGCAGGGAAAGCGAACTTTGAGACATTGGTATTATTTTCTCCCACTTGGCTTTGACGTCTATATGGCAAAGATAAGCCAGGTGTAAACGTTTAAACATCTGTACCCAAACTTCCTGGAAAACATCCATGCTTCAGCCACTACACACGACCTGGCTGGTCAGCACTGGTAATTTCCTAGGATTATATGAAGGCAGTTCTTCCTCAATGCTTTTAGCCTCTTGTCTGCTTGAGAATGAGGAGAAAAGCACTCAGCCTCAAGGCTCTGGACACACAAATGTTCCAAGAGAAAGAACCAGGACTTTCATCCCAACAATGAGTGAGCCTGCCAGAGGCTTTTAAGCCAGAGCGCAGACAAGAGGGATGGGAAACAGGATCACTGGTAAAGTTACCTAAAAATCTACGTGGAGACAAGAGGAAGAGAAGCTGTCCACCAAATGGAGCGTTTGGACACACAGGTATCACACAGGTATGCAGTGGTGTTAACATATTTTAGTAAAATACCTTAAAGATCCTCTTTTATTGGCAAAGAAGTGACTGGAAAAATGGTTACTTTTGTATTCCTAGAGCCCCTTTTCCTTTCATAGAATTAGTCAGTTCAAGGGGAGAAAGAACACAGGGTGAGTATATACTTGGAAGTTTTCTTCCTTCTTCTGGATTCACTGGGAATGCTAAAAGGAAATTCAGAAAAACACACTTTTCAACTGAAATCATACTAGAAATTAACTTTTGTGTGTTGCTCTGGCCACCTAGTGCATGTTGTAGGCATCTTCTAGTATAGCCTGTGTGAGATCTACACATAACAGAAATGGTGCAGGCTATTGAGAAGTTAGAACTTTATATAAATCGGTTTATGAGCCAGCAGATAGATCTGAATGCACAGGTGGCGAGTGAGAAATGAATAAGCAGAAGGCCTGGGAACAGTGCCTAGCGAATTTTGGGAAGGCACTCTCAAGCATGTCTGAGTTTTCACTTGCATCCTCCATGCATGAGGCTAGAGCCTGTCCTTATGTGAAATAAAGTAACTCAGTGCCAGGATTACACTCAAGCCCAGACATATCAGGTTTTTTGAGGATGGTCATAAACAGGGACAGAAGCTTAAAGTAATCTTGCAGTGATGCAAACTCACTGGCGTGCTGCTGGCAGGAAGGCAATTGGTCTCATTATCTGCATTTCAGCAAGTTTATGAGATAGACACCAAATCTCACAAAGTGGTAGCTGACGGAGAAGAGCACTGCAATCTCAGGGACCTTAGCAGTGTGGAAAAATGAGCCAACAAAAACCTCCTGAAGTTCAGGACAGACAAATGTTTTAAGTCCCGTATCTTGGATGACCAACTCCACGCAGTGAGACATGGCCTGACTCTCCAGAGAGCAGCTCTGCACAGTCCCAGCGGACACACTGGACATGAGCCAGTAGCACACCCTTGCAGCAAGGAAGGCTAACCATGGAGCAAGATGCACAACGAGCACGTCTAGCAAAGCACTCGTAAAGATACTCCTTTATTACACACTCATTTGGAAAACTGAGTTTTGTGCCCCCAATGCAAAAGAAACACTAACAAACCGGAGAATCTAGGAGAGGGGTATTTAGATGGTGGGAGGCTGGAGCACATGACACACCTGGACAGAGACAATCAGATTTGCTCAGCTCAAGAGGCTGAGGGTAGAACAAGTTGCTGTCCTCGCCTAAGGTCAGAGAGTAGATGGAGCTAGAGCCCTCCCTGCAATGCACAGCGAGAGGCAATCACTGCAAGGTCCAACTAAGGAATTCTAATTGGATATAACAAACAGTATCTTCACCAGAGAGTGCTCAAGCACAGGGATGGGTACCCAGTGCAACCCTTTCCTCGGAGATTCTCAAAATGCAAATGCACAAGGCCGTGAGCAACCTGATCAAGCCTTGATGATTACTCTGCTCTGAGCAGGAAGCTGGATCAAAGACATCCACAAGTTCCTACCAAAGTGCATTTTGCTATGGCCTATACCCATATTTCCAATACTACTTCACATTGCTGTAGCTATCTAGTGGTAAGTGCGGATTCCAATCTGGATTTCCATTTCATGGAAAATGTTGGCATTTGAAATTAATTTTCATTGTAATTTCAATCAAACAAAAAAAATAATTAAGAATTTTTTAAAAATTGCTTTGAGATTAAAGAAAGTTAAGCATATTAATTGTAAAAAGACATTTAACATTACATATAATTAATTCTATTCATTGATTACTTTTTGAAGTAAAGGAAGGAATATGGAAACAAAAATGGAACAAAATTAGAGAGTGAGGTCTACCAAACCCCACAAGTGCCTCAGGTTCAAATTCACACTGAATTACAACAGTTTGGTCCTTTACAAACTTCCGCGCAGTTGTATCGTGCAGTTGTGTTTTCTCCCTCACAGATGTCTTCCTGAGGTGAGGAACACATATGCTCTCCTTCACGGATTACAACAAATGACACACTTTAACTGCATGGAGCATTTATGTAAGACAGGAGTAACATTACTTACCAGCCAATCTTGGGACTTTAAGGCAACATTGCTTTAGGTTCTTTTCCTATTATCTTACCAGGAAAACAATCAAAACAGTAGCTAATAAACTGGAAGGTCTCACAGAATAGTGTTTGATAATTAAGTGATGTTGGGAATGCAGCCCCTCTGAAACCAGAGCATATTAACCACAAATTTAGTTCTGATTTTGGAAGCATTTCACTGAAATAATGTCTTACCTCTGCAGCAATTGTAAACATATTTTCTATTTCTCTGTAGTATCTGAGAAGAAAACCAGGTCAGTATATTTACTCAGTGATAAATGCTTGAACTATTTTTGTTTAATCAAAAAGTCGCTGATACTATTCTGAAAGGCAGCCATGTGAAAAATCCTTCAAAATAAGAAACAAGGATAATTATTTGCAACTTGCTGCCAAATGTGCGATAGTGGTATTAAACCTGTGGTGATCCATGTCTGAACTTGGATTTTTGACTTAAGTAAAATGGGTCTGTTCTGGTCATTACTGTTACTACCTGGCATATCTCTGCATCAGAGCCTCATCCTACTACATGGCACAATTCAGTATCTTTGGAGGCCTCTAGAGAAAAAGAGATAACTAGAGCACAGAAGGAAGAAGAGAAGATAACAATACAGGTCAGGAATGAGTTATACTCAGTAACTTCACACCTGCTCTTGCATTGCCTGCCTTCCCCTTCAGCAACTTTTGAAATCAAAACAGAAATCACAAATGCTGTACAAGTTTCCCTTCAATAAAAAAAAAGCCAAAAGGCAGAGTCCCCTCAGATATCTTAACCTGAGAATCATCAATATTCTTAGTATATTAGCAAAGACAAGCCTAGAAAAGAGCCTTCTGTGAAACACATTTATATAAACAGCTAATACAAAAATATCAATGCAGCCTTATTACTAAAGCAGGAAGTACATAACAACTTAGACTTTGAAGTCATCTGTTTCTCCAGAAAGAAAACAAACAAAAACCAATGGAAAGAGCACGTGTGTGCATGTGTGTGTGCATTGTGCAGTACAGCTGGCTTCTAAACGGATGGCAAAAGTAAAAGACAATTCTGAAACACCAGAACTAACAAAGCCCATATACCTACAGATCAATAGCTCGTGGGAGATTGACTTCAGCATGCAAATAGGTGCAAGAGCAAAGATTAAAATTTTCCTTTCATAAAGGATGAAGACTCTCTCCCCCTTTTCTTCCTAGGTAACAAGTGCGAGGCTCCTGCGCAGAGCGAGCGTTGACCATCAGTTACCTATTCCATCCAACCCTCAAGAACAGCGTCTTTCAGCTTCTGAGCCTCTTTTAAATTAGACTGAAACTGGCTCACAGACCTATTGCTGGGAGGGGGAGGGAAGCCTTAAGACACAGATGCACTCGTGTGCAACAGAACCATCTCCTTATAAAACCCCTTCTTCAGCTGAGGGATAATGGAGTCTGAGGTTGCAAATACTTTAAGTCAAGGATAAAAGATTCTAGTACTTTATCATCTCTTCTATGGAAATACAAGTTCTTCCAGGTATCTTGAATCCTTATCGTTAATGAGACAAAATAAAGATCTTTGAGGACCTAAGAGCCTTCTGCAGCACCTAAGTAAAGATATTTACAATAGTCAGCTCAGTCAAGCTTGTATTTCAATCATATACCAGTAGGAATAAAAATCCAAAGTCTTACTAATTCATAGTCACATGATACAAAGCTTTTTAAATGGCTGTCCTTTCTTCTTTTCTACCTGTTACTGAAAGACTAGTTTTCTCTATTACAGATTAGCTACTGTTTATCAGCATGGCTGTAATTTATTCATCCAGGTCAAACAGAACTTCACATTCACTATTAGCCAAAATTCTGGTAAGTCTTTGCAATCTGCATTTCTTTACCTGTACCTCTCTGGAGCTGAAGTTTGATAAACATCAGTTGCAAGACTCCACTACAACTCATGTACATGAAATACTAAAAATACGAGCATGAATATCCAGCACATTCAAGTTAATAATTAAAATAAGCACAACTTGAAAACATACAATACAGAAATCCGGGTTTTAATGAAGTACAAGGAATATAAAACTATGGATGTTTCAGCTAGCTGAGTCCAACTAAAGCATCACCAGAGGTAAGCTGACCCAAAATGTAAAGCCAAGAAAGGGTGGGAAGTAATTTGTGCAAAACTAGAGACATTAGACTCTTTTGACAGTGCACGCAAAAATCCATGATACAGGCCATTCTAGGAAACAAAATATTTAACCAAGGACAGCATTATCAAAATAGTCAACATTTTTATACTCAGTTGAATTAAATGTATTAAAATATATTTAAATGTTCTAAAAATTTATCAAAAGGCTGTACAGCAATAAGCCTTCTGCTCATCACTTCTCCAAGATCATCCTCAATGCTGGTCTTTAGAAGCAGCAGGACATCAAAATAGCAAAAATACGTGGAGGGCTTTAAATGGAATTATTTGATGGAGGAAAGCAGCTTTTAGGGACTGGAAGTGTTTGAAAGAAAATTGTTTCCTGCTGTATTAGAAAACAGTCAGTGTATTAGAAAAATAGTAAATAAGAGGTTACCTACTTTGATATTACTGTTATTCCTTACCCTTACACTACTTTAGAGTATTCCATTCCTGTTCCTTTGAGCACCACAGATTAGCTCAGCACAGTCTGTTCACATGGTCAGCAGAACAACCAACCTGCATTTGGTCTTCTCTTTGCATTTTCTTGCCTTAGGATGAAATCACTGACTGTACAGATTTTATTTCCTTGCTAAGCAAAGCGTTTAAGTGAGAGATCCTTATCTCCACCTTTTGAAGTGGTGAGCTAACCCCCTTACTTACTTCATTTTCCCTTATGTTTTAACTTCCCTTCCATATGCATAGAGGTAAATGATTTATGGATCCTTTTCCCTTTGATACATGATTTATTTGTATCAGTTTCCACCAATTTAGTGTTCTGCTACTCCACTGCCTTCGAGTCTCCCAAAATTCTCCGTTCCTCAACTTCCAAACCTCTGAAAACACAACCTTCCTACTATTACATTTTCTAAGATAGTTTTCAGTTTCTGATCCAAGTCTTCTATCTTTCCCTCCCCATTTATACTGAGTACCATGGTATAAGCACAGCTCAAAACAATTATTCCTACAGCCCTGAGACCACATTCCTTATTCTTGTGTTCTGAACAGTTTGGTCTCTTCAGAAGAAATGCTAATTTAAGAACTGCTTTAAAGGTGGTAAGGGAGGCTGCTTCTACAACATGCAGTTGGCACTTCTATCAAGGCTGCATAACCAAGAATATTGTTTTCTCACAACAAGCTGATATTCAACCAGGATTTGACATGAACAGCAGGCTAAAACAATTCTATTCAACTTCAAAACCATATTAGCAGTGAGAAATGCTAACACACAAATATGTAGATACCTTTAAGAAGAGAAGAAAAAGCTGTCTGACTGTTCAAAAGGAAAATAAAGAACATCCAGAACTGGAGTGATTATCTGAAGCAACACTTAGCTGTATCTCAGCCTATTTGCATGTTCAGTTATTTAAAACGCAGTCATCACTTTTCCAGTCCTCCTATTCCATCTAATTCTCCTTGAAAGAGTCTAGACCTGCAGTTATCGAATCACAGAATATTTTAAGTTGGAAGGGACCCACGAGGATCACTGAATTCCAGCTCCTGGCCCTGCACAGGACAGCCCCAAGAATCACACCATGTGAACGAGGGTGAAAAATGTCTTTGACAGCCATGCAATTATTCATTTTAAAATCAGTTAGGTACCAGCTCATGTTGTTCCTCGAGCGCAGTTCGAAAAAACAAGGAAACTTACATAACTTTTATGTATAATGAGTACTGAGTAAAGTTTAATTTGCATTTAGGAAAAAAATGAAATAAATCCAGCTATTTTTCTGGAGTTAACAGAAGAATGTGACCATCTCAGCACCAGTACCTCAGTTGTAATTCAACAAGGATGTTGGTTACCTTCTCACATTCGTGAACCTGATTTTGTCTCTTCCATCCTCAAAAAAAGATCTTCTAGCATAAAATTATATAGCAATGTATAGTATGGTAGAATCTGGTTTGAATTGTCAAACAGCATTTACTCAGAAATACGATTATATATGAAAACCACAAGTATCATGTGTTAGCTGTGGTATGCTGGAAGAGGAAAAAATACAGTTAAGACTGTTTCTATTTCCATATACAACTTTTATTGCAACACCTGTATTCTAAGTGTACAGATACAAACATAAAATGACCCATGACAGGCTTTAAAGCTGCCCAAGTAGCGAACTGAGAAATTAATTCGGTATTACAGCCAAAGTTGACAGGACTTCAACAGGTGATAGGAAGCTTCCCCAGTCTCTCTCCAAGAACAACCAGGCTCCACCATAGTTTTGGTCCAAGATGTATGCTTTAAGTTGGCAGCTGAGTCTAGGAACGAGTGTATTTACCCCAGATGTGCAGCATAAACACAGAAGCAATAAAAAGAAGACTCATGACCAAAACTGGAACAGGTCCACTAAAAATAAAGAGAAAATACATTAACATAAAAAAGAAGTCTGTCTTGCCCAAAGGCCAGTCATTATCAGCCAAGTGAGCTCATCAGTTCATGAGAAATTGTACAAGAAAACTCTCCTTCCCTTCCCACAGAAATACCTTAAAGCACATAGAAATGAGATAGCCATCTATATCAAAAACTGCTGCTGCTACCACTGTTTTTAAAGACAGTTCTACACACTATAAATGTTACCTAAAAAAGCACAACAGAGTAACAAAAACCCCACTTGTTTAGAAAGCCATTAATGGTTCGTTACTACGCACCACTGTTTTCACAGTCTCTGGTAAAATATCCTCTGTGTTTACTGCTCAGATAGCCACCTGAGCAGAGATGCAGTCCAATGCAACCCAACCAACAGAGTCCTCTAGCGGCTACTAAAATTTTGGCATAAAATTCTGATTAGCTGTTTTATTTTAGGGGTTTTATTTCATTTGAAAACAATGGCAGCAGTGGGTGAGAGACGGGGACTTCTGCTTTCTTGAAAAATATACACCAAGTGGCAAAGGTCCATCATTAAATCTTTACCTCAAATGAATAAGCCAATATTTTTTTTCCTTCTTACTTTTATATATGGTTTAGAAATTGTACAGTGATGTTTTAAAAAAACAGGTTAATCTTAGGGTGCACACTGATGGCTTCGATCAGCTGTTTCATGCTGTTCTGAGATACCACAACTACATGACTACACATGCTCAACGCTCCTTCATACCACTCCCTTCATACAATCTCGTTTCTGATTTTCAACATGCTATTGGGAAACCTGTTATCCAGCCTGTGTTACCCTCCAGGGTACTGTTTACAAGCATGTAAATGCTACCTGAATACAAAGTAAAAAAAGAGGAAACTGAAAAGGGATTCAAAGAGTTTACTGTCGTATTTTTCTATGAGATCATGATCCACATATTTCAAATGTTCACAACTGTAATCCTACACTAAGTTTTAAAACTCAATTATTATCTATCATACTTAGACTTATTTTGGTATGGAGAACCCTGAACACAGACATAAAGCATTTGGCAAATAAACCAATAATGAAATAAACAAAGTCCACATACATGGTGACTACATAAGCAACCCCTTCAAGGGTTATCTTTCACTAAACAACAGAACGTAATTCTCAAACTCCAGAATTTTATACATATCTATACATATAAATATATATATATTTCCTTTATAGTTTATATTTATTTTTATATATTTATGCATGTAAGTTTATATGCTACATAGTATAAATCATAATTATACTAGGTGCAGAAAGTCCTTACACTGTATCTGAATTACTATTTAATTCATTTGAGCCTTTAGCAGTAGGAATAGGTAAGCTGTTCTGCCAAGGTACACAGGAACAAAGGAGCACCACTAATCAGAACAGAACTACACAGAAATGAACAGTGGAGACTGATTGTGTGTTCAGTGTGTTTTTTAAATATGCAGATGACATTGAGCCCCTAGAGAATAATCAGCTCTCCAATACTGACACATATATCTCATTTCTTCCAGTCCCAAAGAAAACCTGTGGAAACCCTGCGATTCTCCTCCACACACCTGCATCTTCTCAGCCCACCACAAATAAATAAATGGATTCAGACACCTCTAAAGATCTGGTACTGTGCATTCTCAGAATGTCTTTCACAAGGCTGTACATCAGGCACAAGCCCAGTTTGGCTTTCTATCCACAGGAAACACTGCCTATTGCTCTTCAAGCAGGAAAGCCCAAGACAAGATACAGGAACCACAGGTACCAAGTGACCCAAAAAGAGGAAAAAGTTTGGATTTAGTTTTCTTTTCAAAGAATGTAATCTCCAAGCTTTAAAGAGAAAAATATCATATCCCGCTCTCAACAAAATTCCCCACAACTCCCTTTTGCTAATACTTGTTTTTAAAGGCATACACATCCTGAAGAAGCATCCTGTAATGCAAATAAAGGATCTTTCCTGAGGGGAACCAACTTGCCTATTCAACATACTTATTATTTTGGATGTTGAATACAGATACAAAATACCCAAAGCATCAATATAATTCTGCACAATATAAAATGTATAAATGTTTTTATCTAGAGCAGAATTCCTCTCATTGTAGCTAGCATGAATTAGCCTGTTTTCAGGTGGATTTATGTATTTTTTCATAGTAATTTTAAGAGCTTGCATTTTAAACAATATGAAAAAATGCCAAAAAAGCCCACCTACCACCACTACCAGGATAAGCTTTCACATTGCTTTATGAATTAGTGATCACAACCATTTCTAAAAAAAACTTCAGCTGAAGCACTTCACTGAGGCAATCACAAACCCTCGGTAACCCAATCTCACTTTAAAGCCTACTAAACAGGACAGAGATAATAACAATTGGTTGCTATGGAAAAAAAAAATTAAGAAAAATATATGGAAAGCTGTAAGCAAGAAAGCTGCTACCAAGCCATGGATCAGAAAACATTACATCTAGTGTGGAGTGATTTGTAAAACCAACTCATTTTTACAGATTTGATACTTCCATTAAAAGCTTGAGCATACAGTTACCTAAAGTAGCTTCCAAAAAACCACTCACAGTGTTCCAAACCTTAAAATTGGGAACGACTGTGTTGCAACATAAGTAGATGGGAAAATCTCTTTACTGATCTGCTTGCACTGAAGATAACAACTGGGTGGCCATTCACCACCAAAAGTGAAATTAAAGGATTCACAAGGAAACCTAGCAAAATTATTAAAGCTTGTATCAGAAGTTGATTTAAAAAAATCATAATGCCCTTCTGGTTTTTATTGTTTGGTTTAATTGAGTTTTTTAGTTGAACTTTAGTAGACCAAACAACAGAGAAAAGAGTTGCTCCTGCCTGTCTGCATAGATTTGCTCTAGAACACTATTGCTGCTCATTGTCTCTTCTTTGCCTTGTCTCCTTTCTGGACTCAGAATGGAGTAAGCAAGGCTGAACTGCACTACTTTGGTGGTTTGCTGGGTACATTTTGTTTTTTGAAGTGCCAAGCACAAATGAAAATGAAAACACATAAGACAACTTCAAAGGACAGACTACTCATAGAATGATCACTAAGTAGCCTATGACCAGCCCTCCCCGAAACGTTCCCTTTGTGCAGCAAGAAGGAGCCCTCTTAAACAGCTCCAAAAGAAAACATTGATGGATTTGAGAAAAAGACCCAAGCAACGGGGTCAGCCCTGAGCATCTCAAGACTTTTCAACTCAGTAAGAACAGGAGGTCATGAACTGTAATTCTACAATAAGCACAAATTCCTACTCGAGATGTAACTTACTCGAGGATGCACTCATCAGCTGAAATGCACCTTCCACCTTTGTTACCCAAGTATTAGGCTGCAAAGTTTGTTTGGGAAAGTCATCTGAATGACTCAAACTGGTCAAAAAAGGAAAAATTTAAGCTCTCTTTAAGGGATATTACTAGGTATTTGACCATAATCTTGAAATATGCACCTTGTAAAAACAGAGATATACAAGGTATTGGAATGCTACTTGCCAGCTAAGTACAGCTAAAGTAATTTATCTGCAGCTTTTTAATAAAAACACCTGAGATTACGCAAGCATATGGTATATCAGTTATACTGTATTTTCAAGGGGTGCACAGGGTTACAACACAGCTATTACAAAACAAACCCCTAGATTTTTACCTAAAAGAGAATGAAAACACGCACACAGATGCCTAAATTCACTGAGACAAGTGATCTTTCTCAACTTCAAAGTGATGCTCACAGTCTTCAAAGATCACTTAGGGTAAGTTTTGGCAATTACAAAATATAACTTGTACCTACCTTTTAAAAACCACTGTAACTTTAAAAACTACTTCTCTAGGGTTACAGATTAAATACATCATCCCAACCATCAAGTCACCAAGTTTTCCCATGCACACCAGAACACTGACGTATTTTTATTAGTTCAAGGACTGCAAAACTACATAAACAGGGCACTCTACAGCCCCCAAGCCTGCCACCACCCATCAATCCAACTTACACTTTGAGCCCTGGAGAGTCCTCAGTGTAGAACCGCCACATTCCACCAGTCCCCGTGGATGTGGCACGGCCTGCACTCCTTGTGCCGCAGCTGGCATTTTTCCTTTAATGGACAACAGAAGGAAACAAAGACCAAACAACACGTTAGTACTCTATTAGCTTCTAGGACCGAGCAGCCCAAGAGACTCTGCAGAAACAATACACTTTACAGAATCGATTAGGCTGGAAAAGACCTCTATGATCATCCAACCTACGACCCAACACCACCACGTCAACTAGATCAGGGCACAAAGTGCCACATCCAATCTTTCCTTAAACACCCCCAGGGATGGTGACTCCACCATCTCCCCGTGCAGCCCATTTCAATGTCTAATCCCCGCTTCAGCGAAGAAATTACTCCTGATGTCCGAGCTAAACATCTGCTGGCACAACTTGAGACTTGTGCTGTCCTATCCTGTCACTAGTTGCCTGGGAGAAGAGACAGACCCTCACCTAGCTATACCCTCCTTTCAGGTGGTAGAGTGATAAGGTCACCCTTATAAGGAGGGTAACCCTCCTCCTCTCCAGGCTAAACACGCCCAGCTCCCTCAGCCACTCCTCATAGTACTTGTGTTCCAGACCCTTCCCCAGCTCCGTTGCCCTTCTCTGGACTCGCACCAGCCTGTGCTGCCACGTCAGCAGAGGGCATCGGCCCGGGCAGCCCGGCAAGCAGAGGGCACGACGGAGGCAAGAGCTGCCCCCCCTAGGGAGCCGCGGCGGGCACTCACCTCTGCCGGACGGTGGATCCCGCGGCGCGGGGAGCCACAGCCTTGCTAGGGGAGCGGCCGGAGGAGCCGACGCTGGTGGCGCTGGGGTTGGGCCCGGGCTGCGGAGAGAGGAGAGAAGCGGGAGGGGGTGAGAGGCGGCGGGCACTGCCAGCGAGGAAGGGGCGCCTCAGCCGCCCCCCGCCTCGGGCAGCCCCTCACCATGGCGGCGGCGCTGGCTCGGGCTCGGCGCGGTCTCACACAAACCCCGCTACAGCCGCTCCGGCAACGTCCCTGCCTGCATAAGGCTCCGCCTCCGCGCCGCGCATCCCGGAACCACGCGGCTTCCCAGGAGAATGCCTGAGCAGCATCGACCCCTTATCCCTGTACCCCTCGCTCGGCGGCCACTTTCCCAGACCGCTGCCCCCCGTGACGCCTCGGTCGCGCCCGCTCCTTGCGCAGCGGCCGGGCCGGAGTGGGACGGCGCGGAACGGCGCGTCGGGCAGCGCCGGGGCCACTCGGCAGGCGGGGCGAGCGGGAAGGCCCGGGAGGAAGGGAAGGAAGGCTGACGTGTCCCGCCGGGGCTGCCTGGCTGCGCATGCGAGCCTGTCCACTCGGCAGCGGCTATGGAGGAGGAGGAGGCGGCGGGAGGAGGGGGTCCCTCCGTGCTGTTCCTGCACCCGGACCTGGGCCTGGGCGGCGCGGAGCGGCTGGTGGTGGACGCGGCGCTGGCGCTGCGGGCGCGGGGCTGCCGCGTGCAGATCTGGACGGCGCACTACGACCCCGGGCGGTGCTTCGCGGAGACGCGCGGGCTGGCGGTGCGGCGGGCGGGCGGCTGGCTCCCGCGCAGCCTGTGCGGCCGCGGGCACGCCCTGTGCGCGGCCCTGCGCATGGCCTTCGTGGCGCTCTACGTGCTGCTGCTCAGCGGCGAGACCTTCGACGCCTTCGTGTGCGATCAGGTGCGGGGACGGACACGGGCATGGGCATGGGGACAGGAGCGCCGCTGCCGCTGGCCCGACGGCGGGTGGGGATGCTGGTGGGCTGCTCCTCACAAAATCGCAGAATTGTTAGGGTTGGAAGGGGCTTCTGGTGATCATCTACTCCAAACTCCCTGCCAAGGCAGGGTCATCTACCGCAGGTGATATAAGAACGCGTCCAGGTGGATTTGGAATGTCTCCAGAGAGGGAAACTCCACGACCTCCCTGGGCAGCCTGTTCCAGTGCTCTGTCACCCTCAATGTAAAGAAGTTCTTCTTCATGTTGATGTGGAAGTTCTCGTGTTCTAGTTTATGGCCACTGCTCCTCATCCTTTCACTGGGCACCACTGAGAAGAGTCTGGCATCATCCTCCTGACATCTACCATTGAGATATTTATATGGATTAATAAGATCCCCTCCCAGTTTTCTGTTCTCTAAACTAAACTGGCCCAGTTCCTGCAGTCTCTCATAAGACAGATGCTCCAGAACCTTGGAGTATGAAATCCCCACAAAATCAGATTCATTATGTAGTATGCAACAAGCTAATAGTGACACTCTCAAGAGAGACATCGACTGTAGATTTCAGAGCTTTGCAAGCCTGGCTGCTCCATGGTGTTCCACAAATCAAGGACACCCCATCAGGCTTCCTGTGCCATCTTTTATACACAGAAATTCAGAGTTAGTAACTTTCCAAGTGCAGCCCCTCATAATTTTATGATTGGTTAATAATTTTCAGAGAAGGGCAGTGAAACTGGGGGAGGATCTGGAGTGTAAGTCTTACGAGGGGCAGCTGAGAGAGCTGGGATGTTTACCTGGGAGAAAAGGAGGCTCGGGGGCATTACTGAGCCCTGTACAACTGCCTGAAAGGATGTTCTAGCAGGTGGGGGTTGGTCCTCCTGACAGGTAGTGACAGGACGAGAGAACATAGTCTTTAGCTGCCCCAGGAGAGATTGAGCTTGGACATCAGGAAGAATTTCTTTAGAGAGGTGATTATACATTGGAATGGACTGCCTAAGGAGGTGATGGAGTCACCGTATCTGGATATATTTAAGGAAAGACTGGACATGACACTTTATGCCATGGTCTAGTTGAAGTGGTGGTGGGTCGTTGTTTGGACTCCATGATCTCAGAGGTCTTTTTCAACCTAATTGATTCTGTGATTTCATACAAGTTGCATAACCCCAGTTCACTTCTACACATGCTCAGGGAAATGGTCTTTACCTGAGCAAGAGTCTTTCTGATCTGTAGGTGTGTTTTCTAATGTTATAATGAACATAGTTTAGCTATAGGATACATGGCCCTTGAGTATTTTGTCAAGTTAGCAGTGTCTACTTAGACATAAATAAACATCTTGATTTACTGCATCCTTAAGGCTTGTTAGTTCCAGGTTGTCCTTGAGTAAGGGATGCTAACTGCTATCTGTTCTGCTGACATACAACATTTGATTTACTACATCCTTAAAGCTTGTTAGTTCCAGGATATTGTTGGCTAAGGAATGCTAGCTGCTGCCTGTTCCTCTGATTGAGTGTCCTTTCTTGCTGGTTACGCTTGAAAGTATATGAAGATCTTAATCAAAGAATATCCTGAATTATCTTCATGTATCCCACATTTTGCAGTTTACCTCTTACATTCTGGAGCAGCTGGAGGGAGAGGATGCCACTGCCACTTGGGCTCTACTCCCAGCACCCTTGGTAGTGGCAGGAGGAGGTGGTTGGAGAAGTCTTGGGGCATGATGAGGCCTAGGTGCAGAGCAGGGTGCCTTATTGAGGGAGAAATTGTAGGGCCACAATAAGACATCCTGGATGCGGGAGTACAACTTGATGTACTTGTGGAGAGAGGAGAGGGAGAAGGCACTTGGCTTGCAAAAAAGCACTCAGTCCTAGAGCATGGGTTTGAAATCGCGTGTACACACTGGTAGCACTGACACAATTAATTTACCTCTCCTCTTGTCCTGTCTCTTGGTTGCACTAGGTGTCTGCCTGCATTCCTGTACTTAGACTGGCCAGAACTCGTAAGAAGGTTTTGTTTTACTGTCACTTTCCTGATCAGCTTCTGACCAAGAGAGAATCTTTCCTAAAGCGCCTCTACAGATTGCCGCTCGACTGGCTGGAAGAGTACACCACTGGCATGGCAGACTGTATCGTTGTGAACAGCAAGTTTACTGCCAGCGTGTTCAAAGACACGTTTAAGTCCCTATCTCACATAAACCCAGATGTCCTCTACCCATCGCTCAACATCAGTAGCTTTGAAGAAATTGTTCCTGCAGACATCGCTGACCTGATACCGAAAAAGAAGAAGTTCTTGTTTCTTTCCATTAATAGGTATGAGAGGAAAAAGAATCTGGCATTGGCTCTCGAAGCTTTGCACGAACTTCGAGGGAGACTTGATTCTCATGAGTGGGATGAAGTTCACCTGGTTATGGCAGGTGGTTATGACAAGCGAGTTCTGGAAAACGTGGAGCACTATGAAGAGCTGAGGAGACTCGCAGCCAAACTTAATGTTAATGACCATGTGACTTTTCTGAGATCGTTCTCAGATGAACAGAAGATCTCTCTTTTTCGTAATTCTGTATGTGTGCTTTATACACCAAGCAATGAACATTTTGGCATTGTCCCTTTGGAGGCAATGTATATGAGATGTCCAGTTATAGCAGTTAATTCAGGTGGTCCTTTAGAATCAATCTCACATAATGTTACAGGATTTTTGTGTGATCCTCTGCCAACCAAATTTGCTGACGCCATGGAAAAAATTGTGAGAGATCCTCTCTTAAAGGACACAATGGGAGCAGCTGGGAGAGTGAGAGTTAGGGAAAAATTTTCTTCAGAAGCTTTCTCAGAACAGCTGTACCAATACATACGCAGATTAACAGAATAAAATTATATTAATGTGTTTTACAACATTGTGTCTCTCATTTGTGTAGGGGACCAGTGTTCATTGTGACTCATGAAGAACCAGGGATATCTGAATGTCCTTGTTTTGCTTCTTGTGTTGCATTATGTCACTTGACACAAAGAAGGAGCAAAACATGTCCCACTGTATCATTAGAAGGTTAAAATTTTCATGTGGTAGACTGATCTACCATTGCAGGACTTCTTTTGTGTAGCGTGCCTTGGAAAAAACTTGAATAACAGTAACTTGCTAGGAAAATTACTACTTGTTTTCCTTTGATGCTGTATGGTATGGCTGATTCAATTTGCAAAATGTGGATTTGTCCAGATAAGATGTGCACAGCTTTATGTATTTAAAATGGTCATCAGTAATTTTGAAGCAGAAGAGCTATCTCAGCTGAAGTATGGAGAGAATTGTACAGTCCAACCAACTGCATATTTAAAAAACACAGTGCTGTTAGGCATAGGAATGGTATGGTTTTAAAATGATTGATCTTTTACTGTGCTGGTGCAATTGCATTGTGTAGTCCCACTGAGTGTCAAAAAAGCATAGAGGTGTGTGAGCAGGAGGAAGTGACACTAGAATAACACCAAGGGTATCAGCCTACCTCAGGCAAAAATTCTAGTACTGAAATCTATGTTTCTTCGTTACCTGCAGTGCTTGAAGATGTAGTTTTACTTTGGGAATTTCTGGTTTGTAGACACAGAAATAATATTCAGTACATTTAACATTTCATTCTAAATGACAGCACACTTTTTAAAAAGGTCTTAATCTGGACCAAGCAATAAAGACATTTTATTTTGCTTAATTCAGTGATAACTTTATGTCCTCCTAATGCAGTGAGTGCACATATGACAGTAATGTGATTTTTTTTTTTTCCAAGCTGGTCTGGGGCAAGGAACGTATTTTTGTTCATCTACCTCTCTTTTAGTGCATCTTCATTAGTTAGTTGTCCTGTTTGGTTATAACACACATAATCCATACAGTTAAATTTTAAGTGGGAAAATAAGTAGCTGCAAATTCTTCATTCTTTGAAATCCAGTGGTATCTGTAAAATACCATTTGTACTGTAGTATGAAATACAATTTGTAGTCTGAATTCTGCAATTTCTATTTAGGATCGTTTCAGGCATTTCCTCATTAGCACTTCACAACAGAGAAACCATTCTCTCTATTGCTTAGGATCAAGACCCAGGTCGCAGTATACTTACAAGGCTTTTATTTGAAATCAAACAAACAAAAATCCACGAACAAAGTTTGTCCTTGCTTTTAGTCAGGAAGTTGGAATATTCTAATTTTTATTCATTATGGAGTGAGAGCAGGTGGTCTCACAGGCCCTATTTCCTACATTTCTGTTCAGTCACAAAAACTGGCAAGAGTGAGTCTATACTCCTTCTAGCCTATTCCTGCATTTCTGTTCCTTTCCCACCCCTAAAAGTTTTCCTAAATCTTTGTGCAACTTTTTCATCATGGGTGTAGCAATGGATGACCGAAGGACCAGAAGAGACGGTGAAAACAATCTGTGATCAGATTAACACTCTCAAGACACATTTGGCCCGTGTTTTATGTTCCAGTTAGAAGCTACAAGGTGGTTGGGGCCAATGCCTGTGCTTGGTTAGTCTGTGTTACATTCTCCTCTCAGTTGCACTGGAGTTAACCTGGAGCCTAAAAGACACACGGGTGCACGTTCGCCAACATAGCTGCAGGGGTGGCTCCATTTCTGTGCCAGCCTTGGCCTCCAGCCCTTTCCTGAGCTGTGTTGCTGGCAGGAATATGCCTAGTCCTATATCCTGCAGCTTCTGTTCGCTGAATTTCATGGATTCCACTTGGACCTGACCTGCCATCTCACATTTACCTGGTGATTGCTGTGACTGTCAACAGCTGCTGCTGTCACCAGGCTGCGCTGCTGGGGTACTGTGCCCTGGTCGGTGAGGTCGCTGTCCCGTGATGTGATCTCCCCTGGCTTTTCAGTCATCCCCTGCAGAGCAGCCCGGGTCCTGCTGCTTCGTGGCAGGTGGGTTGGACCACCTCAAGCCCAAGGCTGACTGTTATGGAGCCTGGCCTTCAGGCTCCCCATCAACTGCAGGTTAGCCTCAGATTCCTGCAGGAAGCCGTCGTCAATGTGTAGAAGTGCAGCACAGCACTGCAGGCTGCTTCAAGATCTCTGCTTCCCATCTTGAGAAGCCTAATCTAGTAAGAGATATTCCTGCCCATGGAAGAAAGGTTGGATTACATGGTCTTTAAAGGTCTCTTCCAACCCAAACCGTTCTGTGGTTTTATGGTCTTCCAGAACCATTCAGTGGGGACTCATAATTATATTAAGATTTATTAGTAAGGTATGGCTAATCTTTGCAGCCTATCCACCTACCATATATCCCAAGGGACTTTAGATGATCAACAGCAGTAATATCCCAGAACAACCTGGATTGTGACCGTGTGGGAGACAATGGCCCTGTGATCCAAAACCAGATGACTTAGTTCATTTAAACAGTTTGCAGTGGCCAAGCACTGGAGTGCTGGAGCTTTATCAGGGGAAATAGTTGGTCACTAAATACACAAATCAGTTGACTCTAGAAACTGAGTGTGAAGAGCAAGCCCCTCTAAAGTCTATGTCTGTCTGTGACCCACAGAATGAGTTGGCTAGGACTGGCCTACCCCAGAGCCTGGGGCAGTCTAGCAGTTGCATTCTGGTGGTAGGTCAGCACCGCTGTTGGTTCTTCTGCTGCCTCAAGAGTGCGCTACCACTCTTCAGAGACGGCTTGGATTGCCAGGTGCTGTTTGACTCAGAGGTCAAAATTCCTGTTCGTGGGAGTGATCTGTCTAAAGAAAAAGACCATGGGGGCATGGGTCCTGCTTTGGTCTCGATTATGGGACAGTGTGGCTTCTCTGGCCCAGAGACATCTGCTTCCATAACAAAATGCCAGCCAAAACCTGGGCAGGACAGTAAGGCAGGATGTAGTGAATGACTTTTTCTGTTCCTCAGGGGCTGTGTGTGCGTCTCATGCCCATGGGAAGGGAGGCCCATTCCAAGTAGGTACCACTAGAAGAGCCATGATACTGGAAAAGCATGTTTGGAATCATCAAAAGAAGTTGGCAAATCCTGAGAAACTCTGCACTTCCTGCATGCTAGAAGGGAATGAGTGGAAAAGTGCTTTCTGAACCAGATACAGACACTATGAGGATCTTGTGATACTGTTTGGTCTCTCCTGTGCTCTGATCACCTTCCATGGTTCTGGACATAATGTTCTGTACACTCTGCTTGATAACTGTGTACTGATGTTCTCGGCATCTTCTTGTTCTGCAGCACTCAACAGGCACACAGGCTATGCCAGGGAAGTTCTGAGTCACTTGCAGCAGTGGTGGCTCCGTGTCAAACCCCAGAAATCAGATCTTTTCAACAGCACAAGGTGGAGTTCCTGGGGTGCCTGATGGACCCCAACTGCTGGCATGTTGATCCCAGATAGGTTGAAGCCACCTTAAAATGGCAGGCTCCTGTGAAAGGTCAGAAAATCCCACACCATTTTTGACAAAAAATGTGGAATACTGGCAGTGGAGGTAGAGCATCAGATCAAGAGATTGTCCTTAAATGTGTTCAAATTATGCTGTGACTTGTGTTTTGATGTTCTTATGAGCCCTGAGGTCGGCTCAGTTGGTTAAAGCAGGGCACTAGTAATGCCAAGGTGATGGGTTTGATCCCTGCATGGGCCATTCACTTAAGAGTCAGACTCAACGATCCTTGTGGATCCCTTCCAACTCAGACTATTCTATGATTCTGCAAAGATATTTTTCTGTTCTCTTGAGCATCTCTTCATCTAGTCTCATATTGTCATAGAATCATAAAGTGGTTTGGGTTGGAAGAGTTATTAAAGATCGTCTTCCAACCCCTTTGCCATGGGCAGGGACACCCACCACTGAACCAGGTTGTGCAAAGCTCCGTCCAACCTGGTCTTTCCCTGCTGCTGTTTTAAAGACTCACAGGTGAAAACAAAGTTTTAGGTTTAAGGAAAAAGGAAACTTCTACTTTCAGAACTGCAGGCGCTCAGTTCCTTGTTTTATGACAGTGTAGCTTTGTTTCCTCTCCCCTTCCTCTCGTCCTTCTTGGAAATCAAGAATCTTGATTATGGACATAGAATCCAGGATGTTTTTGTCAGTGACAAGCTTACTGTCAATTAAATGGAAGCAGCTCTATCATGAGAGGACAGTAAGTACCCCCATATTTTACAAGTCAGAATGTTCTAGTGTGTATTAAGTACATTTCGTTGTGCTGTCTCTAGACCAACACAGTACAAGAAAACAAGCTGACCAATGCTGAGTTTTCAAAAAGGCAGGTTTTTAAACAATAATTATTTGTACCAGTTTTGAACCTGTTTCAGAAATGCATACTTTTCCCTCTCTTCTCCTTTGTTTAAATAAAAAAAATTGTTTATTAGAGTTTTCTTTAAATCAAATTGCATATGCCTTGTGCAATCTGCTGTCAGAAGAAATATTAAATATTGGACTAGTATAATTAAATAAATTATCATTAGTCTACAAGAAAATGGAAGTTTTAAATTCGTATCCCATCAGTGTGGTGTGAAGGAGGATACAACAAAAAGAAAATGGCAGCAAGGAGGATTTCATCTCCTCCTCTCCTCTCCTCTCCTCTCCTCTCCTCTCCTCTCCTCT
>VZRR01002190.1:294518-332490 GCA_013398015.1 Oreocharis arfaki
CTCTCCTCTCCTCTCCTCTCCTCTCCTCTCCTCATTTGCATATCCTGCTATGTTCTCTTACATCCCAATTTAAAAAAAGGAAGCCAAATAAAGAAGTTGTTTAAAGCATAGTTGGAAAAATAAGGGCAGAGTATGTACAGGGTATTGGCTGTGAGCAGAGAAAAACAAGGAGAAAGGTGATTAGGCTTTAGAGTTTCTTCACTTACCAATACTGTGGGCTGGAAAGTGCAAAGACAGAGTTTTCCTTCTTCAATTTACCTGTAATATATCTAGTCAATAAGATAGGCCACAAACAAATAATTTAATATGCATATTTTTATACAGTCTTTTTCAGATTCTAAAAAGATACCTGAAAATTTCATGATTAGGCCAACCTGACACTGCTCCTTTTTTCCCTTTCCCCTCCCCCTTCATTGCTATTTTTTATAATTTTACACTATATAAAAAATTTATAGATTTTAACATTTGCATGGAGTCTATAAAAACCTCATGCTACATTATCATATTGGTAAACTTTATTATTTTTTATTATGTCTTTATTCTGTCTCATGGATGAAATGGCTGATATTTTATTTTTAATCATAATTTATTATACAGTTAATATCACAGGGGTATTTTTAACGAAACAATAACTCCAGAATACTGAAAAAAATATAGTATTAAGGAAGGGGTATATTCAGTAGCATGAATGTTAACACAAAGAGTAGAGAAGGAGAGACATTTTAACTGTTGTTATCCTTATCTGCTTTTATGGTGAAAGTAGAACATGTGACCCAAAAAGAAATAAATTATGGGTTAGTCTGTATTGATTTATGGGTGTGCAGTTCTTTAGTGCCCATTATTCTATGCCCAAGATTAACTGAGTTGGTTCCAGATTTTTGCACTGTTGGTCATATGAGAAGACCAACAAGTCTGACCTCATGAGCTCTGAGACAGATCTATTAACATTATGGTATCTTTATGACCCCAATTTCTGTGCACTGAAAGAGAGAAAAAGTTTAATGACTGACAAAATGGAAATAGAAACCATTTGGAGTGGTTTTACATGGAGAAAGGGAACAAAAGTTGCTCAGTTTAGAAACCCACATGTAAGATAATCAGTCTCGGGGAAATTGGTCTTCAAACAACCTACTTCACAGGCACACACCATATTTTGACTTAATGAACTATTCCCCTCACAATTATGCACAGATCTCCTGCACTGTATAGCAAGCTTTGTGGAAGACAAAAATCTGGTCTGATTTACTCTTTTAAATCTTCAACCTGGCCTAGGATTAGCCCTGTAAACAAACCTACATCTGAACAAGGTGCTGTGTGTAGTAACAAACAAACCTCACAATGACTGACTGCTGGAAGAGATCCTGACCATCACCTCCTCTAGGAACACAGGACAAGAGGACAGAGAACTATGGAAGCATGAAACCTAGCTGGAATCTATCTCTCATTGGCACCCCTCTTTTAGCACCTGGTGTGAGACAGACCATTTACCTCTTTCATCCCCCTTTTAACCTCCCTTTTCTTAACAAAGTGAAAGCCAAGAAGCCTGACATGGCAAAGGACAGCTCAGTGGGACCTAGTGACTGGAGTCTGGCAGCGCATTTGATGCCCCACCAAGGTGAGAGAGGTCCAAGCAGAGTTCCTACAGGAGCAGTGCAGAATTTGCAGCCACTGAATGAAGTGGGGGCTCAGCAGTGGTCAGGGAGAATGAAACCATGTTGGTGCTGACAAAGGAAACAACATTCAAATGGGTCAGAGAGAAATCCAGGGCATTCTCCATTCCCAGGTATCTCAGTTTCTATGCCATCAAACTTTCTCCTACCTCTCACACCTGTCTGGATTCAACCAGGATAGAGTTAAGAGTGCCCAGGAAGCTGTTTGGTCACTAAGGAACAGGGAGCCAAGAGCTGTGTGCCATGAAGTGGGCATCCCCCAGTGTCCAGGCAAGATGAGCAAGGCAAGCCTGGAGAGGTGTGTATTACAGAGCATAGCTGTTACCCAGCTGTGAACTTAGCAGAAACAAAACCAGAAAGTAGGCTTTGCTCCAGGCAAATGGCTCTATCAGCTGCGTGAATGCACTGGCTGTGTAGCTGTTGAGTTTATTGGTTTAGTGAAAACAGTACAGATATACCAGCACAGCTCAGTCCAGTGTGGAGTATAACTTGCAAACAACAAAAGTGATGGTGCAAATACAATAATTGCTAAAAAATCCATCAATAATTGTGATTAGGAGCTGGAAACTATATTAGATAGCACACAAATAATACTTGATATATGAATTTGCTTTTGGACAGATCCTGTTGAAAGCAGAACATAAATCTAATCTGATCCTTGATCCATATTCGGACCTCTTCTGTTCTTTGGCAGAACCTCCCAACCTCTAAGTATCCCAAACCATGGAAAAATGAATATAGAGGCCACCCAAAGAGCACATAGAGTGCTTGAAGGACATGAAAATAGACAACTTTCTTCCTGAAACAGTTCCTGTCCCAGGAAAAATGTATGCATTGACATAAAAGCAATATACTAGGAGAATTGTGCCAACAGAGGATGTTTCATTCATCCAGTACCAGTGTCTGATTTAATAATACTTAAAGGAGAGGATGTTTTGTCAACTATTCCAGCAGCATCTAATTTTCTGCATAGAAGTATTCTTCTAACACTTTAGTGGGAATTCAAGACAAGAAATTGGCACTTTTAGCTTAAGATACCAATTTGTGATTTACTGTGAATAAAATCTTCATCTATGAATTTTTAATCACTACAGCTATATGTAAGTTCATGATAGGTGAGAGGGTAAAATTCCCCATCTTGCATTCCTGTTACATTTCATAAATAACCTGGGATGCTCAAGTCTCGAAGTACTTTGTGTATACCTGAACCCAGTGTGGAGACCTGACCTTTTAAGTGAGAGAGGTCCAGTCCAGGCTGTCTTCCAGGCTCACAGTTAAGGTTACCTTCTGCCTATATATTCTTAAAGGGAAGTCAGTTCCTAGAACTTGGGGGTTATGGTGTTGTTAGTGACAACATTTCTAGAGGCTGAAGCAGATATCAATTAGAATTAAATTTGCAGTATTCTCTGCAGTGAGTAAGGGCACTTGCCATTAATCTAACATAGTAGTTTAAACCTGCAGCTCTTAAAAACTTCTCTGTTTGGCAAGGGAAAGAGATTTTGATTACATACTTGTTTAAAATCAGGAAAAAATACACTCTGATTCATACAGGTGAAAAGGTTCTCCAAAACATAATATGAAAAAAACTATCGACTATGGTCATCAAAAATAAAGATGAATAATAAAGATGGAATTTTAAAAAATTAATAGACAACAGTCCAGAAGTATTAGAAAACGTGTCAATCTGATAAGAATGAGTAAGCATAAACATTCCTTCCTTTAGAGTGCAAAGAACCTGGTACCTATACTTTTAGAAGTTCCTTGATTTTTCTCCTGCTCCAAGCATGAATTTTTCCCCAAAAGTAACTTAAAGCAAAAATCTCTGGTTGAGCAAAGGAGACAATTTCATCTGCTCCTTGCAATTTCCATGAAAGGATTCATTGTTCTGCCAATCCTAATAACAGGTTGAGAGAAAGTGAATCTTTAGACCACCATATTTCTTGAGACCACCACAGAAGAGCAGCAAATTTCGAAGAAAGATCCATTTTGAAGAAGCAGATCCACTAGAGCACAAATCAGTCACAAAAAAAATAAATGGCTAATAAAAAGGATTACAAAGATATGCAAAGGCCTGGAATAAAACACTCTGTGCTGGGGTCTTCTTCAAATCAAGATGCTGGAGAAGCCAGGACTTTCACAGGCAATCATAAGGAAGGCAGAATTTTCAGCAAGAAATACACTTTTCTCCAGAGAGTGTGGCTTCCTCCTTGAAAAGGTCTCCCGAAAGGCATTTTTCTCAATCAGACATAAAATAGGTCCAAACCACATACATTTCTTAAAGAACTAACTTGGAGGAATAGCATTGAGATATGTAAGAAATTATATATAATTTTCTTCACAGTAATATGAATCAGCATCTATATACATCTGTGTAAACATGATTTATTTTAATGAACTGTAGGAAAGCACAGCCTCTTCAACCTAAATTCCAAGCAGATAAATTTATTCTGATTAAAGAAAATATGTAATAGAATATCTTCTTATGAACTCAGCTGATACAGTAATATCCTTCATATCTTCATCTAGAACCTGATATATCATCAGTTTGTGTTGCTAACCATAAAATCTTTTTTATGTGCAAGCAACTTTGTAATTGCTTTGGACTTGCAGAAGAGTTTTTCAGGAGAGAGGAAGAAGTACTATAAACCTAAGCTGTTACTGTGCTGAAAGCAGCCACTCCTCAAGTCCAGAAAGAAAATATTGGCGTCGATACCTCGTGTTTGCTGCCTCTTGCACTCCCTGTCCCCTTGGGCAATACTGTTTGCTTTTATCGGGTTTCGTTTCCTCAATCTCTTCACCTCTGTGCTTCACCTCTGTGCTGTCACTTGTGATACAAGAAACACCTTCCTATTACAAAACACTCAGGAATCTGTTCTCCTCATCTCTGTTTCATCCTAGAATGGCCTTCGTGGTCAGCATGTCCAAGAAGAAAGGAGCAGAAGTTGCTGCCTGTTGTGATTAATGCTTCATGTAATTGTATGTGGCATCGAGATGCTATTCTCTTATGAGCGTGTGAAAGCCCTACAGAAGAGTGAAAGAAAGATTAAATCTACAATACGCTATGTTCTGTGAGATCTCTTCCAACGACCATGGTATGAATTTGGAAAAAAAGATCTCTGGTTCTCAGGTACCAGTGCCCAGTCACTGCAATATTACAGCTGCTTGGATGGAAACTCCTCTGGATAATAAGCAGATGATAAACAGGCAGGAAGGTCAACTCCTTTTACAACTTAATTAAAATCTCCTCTTTCTTGCCTGCAGGATTTATCTAGTTTTCACCTTTCTCCTTTAAGAACCCTTTTATATCAGATTCTCTCACTTGGGCAAAGAGAAAGATTGTTTACAATGGTGATAGAAAGTTGATTGAAACAGACAACAAAGGCTGTAGTTTCAGCAAGCTAAAAAACCCTTAAGAGCATTAAACAGACAAAACTAAGGCGGGATCTGAGTCTGATAGGTTCCCACAGTAGGTTTCATGTGTTTCCTTTCCATAGGACTCTACATCTTTGCTCCACCATAGTGATTCTGGGCTCAAAGTGGAGCTTAGACCTGTGCTGTTAAACACTGGTGCACAAAAGGCCAAGCAATTGACTCCCAATGTTCCTGTAAAATGACAGGCTACACCACACTCACTCCAGGCCTTTACAAGGCGGGCAAAGTAACTAAGTCCGCATTTGAAACTCTCACCTCCCCGGAATATTCAAATTCGCCATTTTACTGTGCTTGGTGCTGGTCGTGGTGGACAAGGCTAGGAAGGATAAAACCAGTTTTTCCACTTTGCAGTGTTGTTTGTATTCCTTCAGTAGCAGACTCCCTTCCCTAATTGCAGAGTATTTCAACCCCTACAGAGGAAAAGAGCAGGAGAAATGGATGGGGGTGGGCCTACAGCCAGAAAGTTATCCATAGACTTTCAGATGACATATCATTTAAGCTGATGAAACTCACTTTCACATGAGTTGTGACATAACCATGGCAGGAACTGACAAGTGTCAAAATCTTGTGGAACAAATAAGATTTCAAGTCCTATTCCTCTGCACCAAAGAAGAGCCAACAAATACTACACATTTATTCTGTCTTTTCCGATGGCACTAACTACTCTCAGCAGCTTCATTGGCACTCTGTAAGCATGTCCAACTCTCTCATTTACTTAGAATAGCTGCTGTTACTTAAACTGAACTTTCATGGCTTTTCCATAGAGACACCTTCCTAAATATCACTCTGCTGTGGGGAATAAAGAGTTATTTGATGCGCTATCATCAGGACTGGGGGTTCTGTGCAGGTTCTGGAGCCCAAGAAGAAACCTCAGTGTTCTAATGGCACACCAGTGTCGTAATAGAACAAACCAACAAGTGTGGACCTTGGCACAAAGGAAAGATAATGGTAAGAAAGACATAGATGTAGGTACAATTAGGTCATGGTGTCAAAATGCAAACGGGGGGAAGTTTCCAGCTTTTTCCCCCTCACAGTCACGCACTGCACTGGAGGATACTGTGACCTCTTTCAACTAATCAGGTCCTACAGCCTGTTTTTTTCCAGAATAGCGCGTACCTGAATGATAGAGATGAAGCACACCGCGAGGTGATTTCCTTGTAGCCCCTCTCATCATCACACGATGCAGACAAGCAGGGGCAGTGAGTGCAGTAGATGGGTTTATATCATGTAAGGAGAAGAAATGAGAGAGGATTGCTCTTGAAATTCTGGCACACAGCCAATGTCTGGAACCATAAAAGCCCTGTGATGTGGGCAGCACAGGCTCACACCAGTCTGCTCCCTTATCCAAGTAACAAAACACACAGACAATCCATCTAGGACAGAATGATCCATCTAGGACTGTTCTACTTACCTGCAGTAAATAGTTTATCCAGTGTCTTATCTGCAGCCACCACAAGCAACAGAAATCTCTTCATTATTTATTGTTAGTACCTCATGATTTGGCATTTAATTTAAGTCTTTCACTGTGTCTTGCCCAGCAGCTTTAGCATTATAAATAGGGAAGCACTTTCTTTCCCATTTAAGAACTAGCCACAAGGATTTAGATCTGTTTGATGAACCTTTCCATAAGGCTTGCATCATGTTGTCATAAATGGGTGATGTTCAGATTTCAGGCTTCTCTGTTATGAGGAAAGTTGCCTAATTGCTGAAGGCACTATTGCTTCAAGGCATTTATCCATGGGCAGACATGTTTCCCTAAATACTGTAGAGATTAGGAAATTTTTTCTTTTGTTTACAGTTGCAATCTTTTTTAAAAACTGCTGCGTTTGGTTTTTTGGTTGTTTTTTTTTCCCGTTACAAAAGCTTCCATGGCACTCAGGATACCAGGCATTTTGACACAGGAAGCAGTCAGGTTGGCAACAGACAACATGCCCTTCACAAATCCATGTTGAGTAGTGCTGATTGCTTTCTTATACTTCACATGCTTAGGTATGGCTGCCAAGAGGATGTACTCCGTGATCTTTCCAGGGAGGGCTTTCACTGTGTGCTTTTCTCACTGTCCTCCATCCTTACTTATGCTGCTTTACCCTTTACAATATCTCAGATGCTGTATTGCATTTATTTGTAGCCTCCATTCTCAAACCAGAAGATTAATGCCAAATCCAAACATCCTTCAGATGCAAAAACTTTCCAATAAACATAAAATAAGAGGTTTCTCTTAATTGAAACAAGCTGTCTTAACAGAAGAACCTAAAAGAAGCAGCCACTCATTGCTCCTCCAAGGAAGCCTCTCAGTCCTTTCAAGTATGGTCTGAAATTTATCCACACATCTTGCAGCTGGAACTGAGATGTTAAGTAAACATCTGAGAGAAGTAAATAAGGCCATCTTGTCTTCAGGCCCCTCATCCATGTAAGAGATTGACCATTTTGTCAATAATTGCTTTCCAAAGCACCCATAAAAGCATTTCCAGCATTTATGCATGCATAGGTACTTACTTGTATTAGTGTTTGAAATCTCTTTATCTATATTAAATGCTTATACTGTGCTTATTAACATAATGCCTGAGTAGCATACTACACATGGCCTCAGAAATCTGCTGAAAACAGGAAAGTAATATTCCCTTCAACTTACAGGCAAGGAGGAGTCCATATGTTTTAAGCTGTCTGTGCTCAACTTCTGTCCTCTGACGAGACTTGCCCTTTCATTTCTGAAAACAGGACCTTGTTTTGGTCCCTTGGACCCCACAATGCTGACCACAGACACATGTGGTTGGAGTGCACTCCTTGGATGCAGAAGCTGCAGTGTGGGAGATCAGGAAGAGATCTGGCAAGTCATGTAGCCGATACCATCACAGAACTCACGTCCTCTGGCTGGGACTATAGATGGTAGTCACCACAGACTCCTTTTCCTCCTCCTTCCTCTGCCAGCGGCTTCTGTGTGGACTGAACCCACCAGGCCTGCCCTAGGATCGGCAGGATCAGGTTCCCTGGCTGAGGAAGCAGCTGCCCTGAGGGACCTGAGCCATTCTGAAGTGCTCAGCGCTTTCCCCGGAGCACACACTGTGCTTATCCACGTGGGATCCACGAAGTGGAAAAGGTGCCCGTATTTACATACACTTACTCAATGTTTGCAGATTGTATGTTTTGAAATGGCTTAATTAAGGCACCAATTGTGATTACATTTGAATAGCAGTGAGAACTCAGTGTTGTTAATAATAGCGCTTTGACCATGAATTCTATTGCTTCACATTTTATTTCTGTTTTCAACCTATTTCTTCCAGAAAAATGTATCATCTTATACTCCTTCAAGAGGGAGGTATAACTTATTAGTGGCTTGTGTACTTGGTCTATTATCTTCATGAACCTGCTTTCTAGATTTCAGAAAGACTTAGAGTTTTCCCTCAAATCTATACATCTTGAAGACTGTATGAACTGATTGAGGCTCTTTTCCTTCCCAGAGGCTAGAATAGTCTGTATTCCTGTACTCTGAGGTTTTGTTTGTGTAACTGGGCATGGGAAGATTGCAACCTCAAGGTCAAACAGAACTCTAACTTAGTAGATGACAAAGTTTTGTCGTTTGTGTATGCATTTTGTTTTACAGAAAAATATATAAGGGAACAATTCATCTTTACCTCCATTTTCAGGCTTAAAAAATCAAAGACCCTGCTGCTGACATTTCTTTGTTTGCTGAAGTAACTTTCCATGTTTTGTAAAATTAGACTTCTAAACTTAAGGAAAGAATCTCAGTGCAGGAATAATGGCTTGTGTTAAATGTCTTTTGAATAAAAATATCGCTTCACTCAGAACATTAGCACTGGCTATTCCATGACATCTTTGAAGTACCACAGCCCTTAGAGCCTTGAGAATGATGCCCAGATGTCCATTTCAGTCTGTCAAAGGCACATGGCAGGTCAGGATAAGAAATTAAAGAATCAGTGGGAAGCCCAATGTAATAATGAAGACTTCCTTGAAGGCAGAGAACCAATGGGCCATGATTCCATGTCTGAGTGGTGTTTCTGCTCCTCGCTCCTATGGTGCTGCTCTTGAAGGGCTGAGTCCTGATTTGGGTGAATCCTCTGAACTTGATCATTCAGGGCAGGACTGCACCCTCTTTTGCAGAGACTGTTTTAAGCAGGGTCTCATTTCATATATTTGGACTATGGAGTAAAGTCTTGACATGAACTACAGCATCAAGAGAGGCTGTGCTCTCCAACATAATATAAAGGTCAAAAGCAGAGGTGCCACTGTGGGGTACAATCCTGTCAGAGGGAGCTTTGAGGAGAACAGGCAGGAATTTGAATGTGCAAAGCGGACATTAATAAAATTTTTGCCACCTAACTCCATCTAAGGTCTAAACTTAGTCTTCTCAGACTACTTATTCAAGGGCTTTTTTCTGGACTTCTAGCTGGAAATTCTGTAGAATTTCAGCTGATATGAGTATGCAGTGCATATAGATTTTACACGTCTGTAGTTCTCCTTTTAATAGAATACAAAATTGAAACTTCCAAAGCTGGAATTTTCTTCTCCCAAAAAGCCACCAGTGCAACTTCGTGATTTGCTTCATCTGTAATGCAGGGATGATTGTGTCTTGCTTTCAGCAGGTGAAAATGATAACAAAAATTCAAATGAGACACACATAGCCTAATCCTGAAAAAGAATGACATAAGAAAATATCATATGACTTACCTGAAAACTTCTTTTTGACCTTGGACGGTAAAACTTCTGGGTCAATCACTTTCCAGTCTTTCTACTAGCCAAATTTACTAGAGCTAGGAAAAGACTGGAAGGAAGGAGGTGATTCTTCACTCTGTTACACACTCGTGAGTACTCATCTCTACCTTTGAAAGACCGATAAAGACCATGCAATAATTAATACATATTCTAAAAAGAGCTCCAGAAGTTCCTGAGAAGTATTGTTATTTATTTCTGAGGAAATTCGATTCATTATATGATTAGAGATTCACTGGACATGTATCTAAATTAAGTTAAAAGGTAAATTTCTTGGAAATCAGAGAAGTGGCCCCACAATCCTCTGATTTTGTGAGCTAACAACAGCTTTTTAGCTACTTACATCCTAAAGATAGGGCTTTAATAAGGAGGGATATGAAGAAGATGGAGCATCTCCTTGGAGGTGCACAGATAAAGGACAACAACAGACATAATTTGCAGAATTCTGACTAGATATACAGGAAAAAGAAATCGCTTTAGTGATAGTCAAATAATGGACCAAGTTCCACTGAGAAGATGTGGAATCACCATCTGTAGGGATACTTAGAACTCAACCAAGTGTGTCTCTGAGCAAATAACAGGGTAATTTCCTGACTGGACTGGATGATCTCCAGGGCTTCCTTCCAACCTAAATTTCTGTGTGATTCTATGATTATGGCTACATAAAGAAGTCTTTCACATTCACATGAGTCATGTGATGTCACTGTGTGAGCTCATATCAGTATCTTGATGTCATAATATCAGTCTTTTGGGGTTCTTTTCTGTTCTTATTTTGCACTATATCAATCTTCACAAACACTGATAATTTTATTTGCTGACCTACCCTAAGCATGACAATGGTCATATGTTAAATGCGATTTCATTAACTGGTTTTTTGGGAGACCTTACCTAATATGGCTTGATAGCAAGATTACTATTTTTTCACAGCAAGTGTGGCTTTATTACTAATAAAACTAGTGCACCATGTATTGTGAAGAGTTTCACCATTTTTGGCCCATCTAGATGGCCTCTTATTCTAGTGGAGTTACTTTGGAAATACCTGTCTTGGAATATCTGTATCAGTTATAGGCAGCTTGTATGTATTTCTTCTTGGGTGAAATGAAAAATTTAATTATACGAAAAAAATGCAAATTGCTGCCAACTGTGTTAACTGAGAGAGAGTTGCATTATCTTCTAACATAAATTGTCAGTGAATTGAAGAAAAGACGTTTTGGAAGCTGATCTGATTACTGTCAGGGAAAGTGCTCAAACTCAATTGTTGGCAAATGTCCAGTACCCATCACTGAACGATCATCACCTCATCATTCAGTCTTCTCAACTGACATGCAAAACAACATCCAAATATTCATTGCACATCTGTGCTGGACAGATTATGCATTAGCAATTCAAATCAATTCAATGTACAGGCAGTTTCTGTAAAGGCGTCTGTTTGGGTGAGATGCCTTGTTGTCTGGGATGGATAATAAGGCAACTCTGTCTAATCTTGGAGAACAATCAGCCCATCTTGAGAAGGTGACTGACTACGTATGCTCTTGCCCTGACAGCACTAGAACAATGGCCCCATAATGCACTTGACTCAGCTGGTAATAAAATCTACTTTTGATTAGCAGCCGTGGCTTGTGTCAATCACTGCATGATGTACCATTGTCCTCTGGTCCTGAACACAGTTTATTTACAGGGAAACAAAAGCTTTTTGGATATGGCTGCTGCCCAGAGATTGCAAAATAGATTGAGCTGTCAGCCTCACACACTAGATGAAGATTAATGAGTTGTGCAGACAATAAATATGAAGCAATGACCATAAATATGCTAATAGGTATTATCCATATACACTATAATTGCTAGAAAAATTAAAAAGTAGTGTAAAGGAAGTAGGTCAGAGGGTGACAGATAGATAATCTTGGATGCTGAAGATCTTTGGTTCAGTCAGATTCTCTACAGGTTTATTTCCTTCAATTAGACCCTTCAAAAGATTAATTGTTTAAAAGCTGTTTGAATAATCTCTTTTGAAACAGAGGTTTATGGGAAAATGTTTATGAAAAAGTGACTTCAATGAACATGTTATTGAAATAAAAAAGGTGACTACCAAAAGCAGAGATTAATGTCTCTGATCAGCTGCCCAGCTTCACTATGAGGTAAGTATTTCTAAGTGGCACACTAGTGGGGACTGCAAGGAAAACATACCAAAGAGGCACAGCAGTTTATATCCACAGACACAAGTGATTAAGGTCCTTCCAAACAAAATATAGAAGAGTTGCCTGCACATCTGATTGCATTGGTTTGTTTGATGTTTTCTGCTTAGCCTATTTGTTGTTTTTTTTCTTTTTTTTTTTTTTATTTTAATTTAAGAAGAGAAGAATGCCCACCACTCAAATTTTCAGACTACTTCCAATCAAGGTTCTGGCTTTCCAATTCCTTTCAAAGAGCACATAGTCTAGATCTTTGACTTTTAAGGGTTTCATTTGAACTTGAAACTCAGAGAGTTAAAGTGTTAGCTCTGTGTTTTAGCGCTTCAGCACCTAAGGCTACTGAAATTGTAGTGACACTGAAAATAAGGGCAGTCATACTCTTGGTATTCATGGCTTTGACTCTCTGTTCTCTCAGGCTTAGAAGTGCCACAGGATGCTTTTCAGGTCAGTTCACACCACCCACCTCCTCTAAGATTTTTTGTTTCTGGCATGGGGAAACTAACTTACCAAGATATTCTCCCAGGTACGATTTTCTGTTATAATGCCAAGCTCGGTGATAAAAATTAGTTGGGTTTTTTTTTCCTTTACTTTTCCATACTTTAGCTAGAAGTTGCGTGCATTTAGCTCTTAAATTATCACTGCTTGGATTTTGGCAAACAGTCCACAAAGACTTACAACTGCCTGACTGCTACTGTGCCAGTCTCCTTGAAAACACCGCTGAAATTTAACTACACTTGCCTAACATCTTGGATGTTACCCTTTCTAACTACAAATGCCAGTAAAACAAAGCACAAAAACGATTAAATGTATTTATATGAAGGTAGGGAACCATTTAGGAAAATGTCTCACACAAAGCTCTGGAGTGAAAGGAGAAGCACCTCTTTCTGGAAGAATTAATGGAGAGAGAGAACCACTGGAAGCTGCAGGCTCAAGGACTGTGTCCTTGTTCCCAATCCCACTTCAGCAATGACACTGCATCTTTCTAAATTGGAGGTGTCAATGTCAGACGTTGCCAGAGCACAGCAAGGTGCTCTTCCACCAAGGGACCTGAGCATAGCAGATCCAGAGATGATAAGGAGATTGAACCAAGAGTCCAAATCGTCGGGCAAGTTGGTAGAGACAAGTCCAAGGCTTCCCTTGAATCCTTCCAGTGGCTTCCCTTTCCTTATTACACTGAGTTTCTCCACCTTATTTTTATGAGACTTCTAGTAATTTCTTCTTTTCCTGCTTATATTCTGATGCCTCTGCCAATCTGAATTACCTTGAGGCACTTTTCTTGCAATAAAATTTCTATTATATCTAGTTTTAATTATTTTTCGTTAAACAACTTTGTGTGTATCCATTACAATTTGTGTTTTAGGACTGAGTAAAATGTCACGACATATAGAGTCTGCGCAGCTTGTAAAGCCTTCGTTTTCCATGGCTTTGTTGGACTCTACCATCGTTTCCTAGTGGGCTGTATGGAATGTCAAATAAATTGTATTGACAAAACACTGAAAGATTTTACCATTTTTGAAGGAAGGATCTGTAGCAATATGCACAAAGAAAGTGTATTCCTGGTTTATTGTGACTTTGAAGAAGACCTCTAGCATTCATTGTCCTATTCTTAAATTTAATTTTATCTGCATTTAAGCCTCACCTTTAGATATTTTGTAACAGTAAGTAATTCAAAATGATAGATGAGGAACCTGAGAAATTATGGGGTTAAAGATACATTATGACTTACATTAGAATTAAAGAAAACTAACATACATGAATAAAAAAGGGGTTGAATGAAAGAAAAGACTTAAAAGATCACTGTTCCTTAGGGGTTCATGGGCCAGAGATTCCACTGCTCAGATAAATAGCACATATAAGAAGAGAGGAACAGACTTCATATCCCTTGTTCTGTAACCCACCCTGTACAAGACATAGATATTACGCTATTGTGAAAACACTATAGTTTTGTTCTGTATATTTCCTCTTTAAGAGCCATTCCTATGGTAGTGTGACCTAATCAGATATTCTTCTTTACCTAAGGGACATCCATGGATATTTAATGAGCCTTATTTAAGCTCCTGGCTAAGGAAATCTGTCATAAAGGCATGTGTGCCATTTGCAAAGGCCTGTTCATTAAAGACAGAGGCTCTGCTTTAGTGGGACTTGCACGAGGAAGAACAAAACATCTGTGTCAATCTAGTCATACAACACAAGGTCCTCTGACAGTTCCTTCCATATAGAAATTAATTCCAACCATCCATTGTTATTTGGGTTCTGATTTCCAGCTCTGTGTTTTCAGGGGTAGTTGTACCACAACTGAACTCTGGATATGATAACCAACCCATCTGAAGTCTCTGCATGCCACCACTTTACTGCCTTTTTGTCTCTTGTCTTTACTCAGAGTTGTATGAATTCTTAAAACAAGGCAGTATCTTCTACAGGTGCAATTCAGTACAATAGGGTGCAATGCAAAAGAGTGAGGAAGCAAAGCTTTCAGCCACATCCATTGCCAAACAATGACTCGTGCACTACTAATTTGCTTTAGTATCATAAGAGGAAATTACTTGGTTTGCCTGAATTCCAACATGGCAACAGCAATAAAAAGGCCTATTGAAAAAGTCCAGTTTCGTTTCCTGGCTGAGGATAAGTTTCAGTTTCTATTCTTCCTTATCATGGCAGCAGTTTCATTTCTTCACTGACAGCTGGACAGTGCATAAAAGGACAGGCTGAGCATTCCCTGAGTGCTTCACTGGAATTCTCACCAGCAGAAAGCACCATGTCTGACCAGAACGTCCGCAAGGCTGGGTTTACTTCCTCTGGGATCATAGGAGGATCCCTTGCTTCATCAATGATGTCTCACGAAGCGAGGTCCTCTGGGGGAGGTGTGCCTTCTGGAGGCCCCACTTCTACTCTCCAGGGAATGGGTATGAGCAATTCTCTGTGTGACTGTGTGTGTGGTTTTGTGGTTCAGTGCAGATGATCAGACGACTTTCTCTCCTTGAAAATAAGCTTGGCAAATAATCTCTCCTCTCCTACATTCCTGTATTGCGCTGAAGAAAAAAGATTCCTCTATTTAACAGTGTGCTGGGAGTGGGGTATTATTAAGGGTGCTTTCTGTGTGTGTACTTACCATGCATGAATGAGCACATATGTACGTGGTGTCCCTGAGGTTTTGGACAGCGTTTATTTGAAGTTTCTGCTATCTCTCCATTCTGCCAGGAATCATCAATAATACAGAGTCATGGTAGCAACTAGCAATGATGCACTTATACAAGGGCATGATCTGTGTACCTACGTTTAATATACATCATCAGATTTCCCTTGCTCTTTACCCACATACATCCATACAGGGAGAACTCCTAAAACCTTATGCAAACTCTGTAGAGGAGAGAAATTAGTTGCAGTCCAAGAGATGAATTCATGAAGGGAATGTATACACATCCTTGATACCCCCATCTAAGTACTAAAATGAGGCTGCCTTTCATGTGAGCTAACCCTGCAGATGTTTGCTGCTCTGCTGCTTGCATGGAGCAGTCCCTGACCAGATGACTCCTAGCAGCTTGGCACTTGTTTAACCCCAGATCCCACGGGATCTGTGCACAAGGTATTCTCCCTGCCCGACCTGCCTGAGTGACCTGATTCAGCAGGCATCCTCTGAGCAGGCATGACTCCACAGAACAGAGTGCCCCCTGCAATCCTGCTTTACCCAGCAGCACGGTAATTAGCTCTCTGACCTTGGACAGAGGCTTCAAAACCATTTCTGCCTTCGGGATCTCGGACCCACATGTCCCATGTGTCAAAGGTATGCCAACCAGAAGGCTGATTATAAGTGGGCACCTCTGCCGTATCGGTCTGCCACTGGTCTACTGCTTCCATAATCAGCAGGTAGAAATCTGAAGGATGGAGCTGAACATGACTTCTCCAGCCACGAAATGGGTGGTTGACCAGATGATCTGGCCAGGGTTCAGATTTAGGGCATCTTTTATTAGCGAAAAATATGTTGAGCTTGATTGAGAGGAAATAAGTTGATTGATTTTTTTTTTAAGATATGATTTACATTGCTGCCAATATTATTCATAGAGTGAGACTCTCTAGACAGTGAGGGAATAAGTGACATAAGGGTCATTCAGATACATACTGCATGTGACTCCTGTGAGGCATTTTTTAATTTTTACTTTGTATGATTTGATCAGTGAGTTTGGGTTGCTGAATACAGTGTTTATTGAATATTCAGTAGGAAAGAGCTTAAGGGATAGCAGCAGCCAAGGGACAGAGCAAGAGAGAAAGTCAGGAGAGGAAGGGAAACAGAGAGAGTGAAAAGGAGAGAGGAGAGCTGCTCTCAGGCACCACGCTGCCTTAGCAGCAGAAATCCTGGTATGCAGGGGATGCCAGTTGCTCACTCTAGTCATATGTTAGTCAGCTGCACAAGCTGCCTTCTGTTACAGATCAGGGTGGTACAGCAGTCCTCAGCACACTCATAACCAGTGGCAAACTCTTCAGTGGAGATGCCCTGCAAGAGAGCATGAAGCTGTCAGTTTTAAACTAAAACACTGAAGACTTCTATCCCTCTGTGTGCTGAGACTTTTTATGAGAAACAGAAACAAAATAAGCATTTAACTATGCCTAGTTTTGTTCTTGCAACCTCTGTGTTAACTCCGGACTTTTATGAAAACCACCATTTTGGTGAAGAGAAGTCTGTAGGACTCAAGGAAACCTTAGCCATGCCGACAGGAGATACTCCAAAAGAGTTTTTATCCATGCGGAAAATGCTAGCTCTGTAACATTGCCAAGACAGGTGTGAGCTTTGGCTCCCTGCAGCAGGAGAGCTTGCCACACATTCTTTGCCTGATTGAGAGCTAAAAGGGCCTGATTTCATTTCCGCAGGTGCTCACTGAAATCTCTCCAAACACATCTTCTTAACCTTTTCATTCAGACTGTAACCCTTCCTCCCCCCAGAACAAACATGCTCCAAGGAGCGGCTGATTCTGCAGTGGGGCATGAGTATTGTTCAGTATCACTTTACAGAAGATGTTCTAACAAGCTCATCACCAAAATATTTGAGCATCCTCCAGGAATGCTTTAAGCATTATCACTAACATTTGTCGTCACTAATGCTTTATTCCTCTCCCAGGAGAAGAAGAGTTTGCAATGGAGTGTTTTGCTTGGGGCTTATTTAAACTGAGACAAAGATATACGTGTAAATTGGCCACTGGCTACCACAACTTGTGGTACTTGAATTTTACAGGTATCTGTTACAGGTTTGTGTGAGGGAAAGTGAAGTGAAAGGAACATGTTCCTCACCTGGAACAGAAAGTGCAACAATTCCTAGTTTCTACAGGAGTTTGTTCCACAGTCCTCGGATAGCTCCGCAGAAAAGTGCTATTTCGGCAGAGGCAAATTGTGCTGAAACTATTTTGGAGATCCAGGTTTATCAAAAACAGTCTGTGCAAGAGCCATAGATTTTCTTTGCGTCCTGGGAACATCCACAACAGCACTGATACATCCTTTCCCCAAGGTGGCAGCTAAAAAGCAGTATACTGACAGAACAAGTCAAGTAATCGGCAGTCACCTTGTCTTTTGATACATTTGCTAGCCTTGTATTTTTTTAAAACACAGTTGTTTATAATTGTCCTGTAAGGTTCCTTCTTTTTTTTTGTCAGTAACATCTCCTTTGTAACCATTCTAGGTGCCAAAGGCACAACCCATTCATCAGGTTTTACCAGTAGTGGGATCTCTGGTGGATCCAAGGCCTCCAGCATGATGTCCAAGGAGGCCACATCTCATGGAGGTGGAGTTCCCAGAGGTGGCACAACTTCCACTGTCCAGTCCATCTGTAAGTGAGGGTCTTCTTGATAAATATGACTTAACAAATGACTTCTGAACAGTCAGCAATATTTCAGCTCATTTAATGTGCATTTACTAGATGAAGGGATGCAAGTAATGGAAGTGGCTGCTTTGTACTTAAAGCAATATTTCTACTGTTTGTTTCTTCAAACTTGGTGGGAAGAGGAAACTGGGGAATTAGTGGAAATAACTATGCCACAGATTTGCAAAGGTATGAGTCAACAGCAGAGGCAGAAACCTGAAGCACGGTGACAGAAAAAAAAGAGCCCAAGGGACTTTTACGTTATGCTTTCATCAGCACCACAGTGGAAGTTCAATAACTCTTGTTCAATCACAAATTCAGGATCAAACCATGAGCTCCACACTTGAACATACAAAGCAGGTGTAGTGGGAAAAAATAGTGAAGCATAAGAATGGAGTTATCAGACTGACAGACAGGAATCATTAGGCTACTTCTTGTGGCCTTTTAGAACAGCCTAGCTTTCTTTCCTTTAAAGGAAATTCATTTTGTCAAAACCACAGTAATGTGCTTGCACTTACCAGCTCAAAGCAGAGAACAGAAATCTTCCTCATCACTCTGCCACATTAATGCAACCCACATCTAGATAAAACAAACCAAGTTATGAGAGAGCCTAGTCTATACCTGAATGCATCAGTAAGGATGCTAATTGTGTTAGCAGGATCCTGTGGGGTTAGGAAGAGGATTGGAGACAGGATTGAAGTCCTTAATTTCAAAAAGTGTCTTTCAAATAATAACACAGACCATTGATTTCTGACCTAGGAACTTTTGTAGCCAATGCTTGTATAGCCTGTTTTCCTGTGCTGCGACTTTATTTTATATTGTCCTCACAATGGTTTCTCTATATTTGTCCTTAGCCATGGGTGGAAAGGGAGGAAGACGCTGAATAGGAGAAAAAATTCAGTCCGGAAATAAGCTCTGCAAGCAGTTTATCCTTCACCATTGGCTTTGACAACTTCTCCCCTTCGCTGTTCTCCCTGCTATGAAAGGCAACGCCTTCCCCATGCACAAATAAAGTTTCTGTTAAAATGATGGACTCTTGCATTAAATTAATGGGGTCAGAGATGAGGGGTGGTTCTTTCCTTGATTAAATATTCCCTGAAGCACATACAAACACAAGCCAGTAGAAGCTAAGGTACTTTGGACTGCAAGGCTGTCTTAGGAAAACCCTGGGTTTAGCAACACTATGCCCTTCAATTGCAAGTAGCTTGCTTTGTTTATTTTACAAAAAGTAATTACAGTGCAAAAGTGACCCTGTTGTGAGAGAGAAGCATAGAAACACTCAGTGAGCGGCATCCAGCAGTTCCTTCTAGATGTACTTCTAATAGGGTATCAAATTAAATTCTACTTGATAGAGGAGGCACATAATAATAAGCAAACAAAAACAGGTCCCAGAACTGATTTTTGTACGCCTCTAGAGTTTCTAAGGTCCCTTTCACTATAATTTCTAGTCCCTGTTTGCTTCTAGCGAGCTGTCAGCTTTGCCCCAATCAGGCTGAAACTAGCCCTGTAAATTTATGATATGTGAGAATAGATAAGGAAGAGAGCCCATTTTCTCTGATACTGGTCTCACTGTTGGGGCTTTTTGCTGTTCCCCACACCTGACTCCTTTCGTTCATGTGTGCCCATGCAGTGATGTTTCCTCAAACACACATAACATTGTGCACTCCGTATGCAAACTCCCACATACATACTACCCCACACTTTCATCTTCCTTCTGTCTCTGCCTTCTCATCCTCCCTGCCCTATTACCTCCCTCCCTCTGTATTTTTAGCAAAACCACACAGCACAGCTTCTCCTTCCCTTTCCCCACTCCAAGAGGGAGGGAGAGAATCCCACACCTTCAGGCCAGAAGTTAAGAGGTGCTGGATTTGAGGAGCTGCAGTCAGCGATTTTCTCCGATAACTCCTGTCACTCTGGTTGAGCATTCCCATCTCAGCTGTATTTCTCCACAGCTGAGAAATGTGTTTGCCCCCATGCACCTTATGCTGTCAGATATGGTCTTCTCCCTGCTGCCTAGGCACCTTCCAGAATGCACACAAGAAGTCAATGTTTGCCTCCAATTGCAGCAAAGTTAAATTGAATTATACGATGAGTGGCAAAATGCTAGCATGGAGGAGAGACTAATGAAGAGAAGAAGAAATGTATCTTCACTTGCTGTGCCATCCAAAGCATTAAAAGGCAATTGAAAAGCAAGGTCTTTGTTTCATAGGCTAGAGCTGATGTCCTAGCAAGGAGCTATCCTGGGCAAATGCTTAAACGTAACCAGGACTTGAATTCATAATGTCATGGAACGGTTTAATTTCAAAGAGACCTTATTGTGAGGAGAACGAGGGAAGTTCTCTAATCTAAACTTCTGCTAAAGAAGGGCTAACCTTAATGTTATACTTGTTTGCTTAGGGCTTTGTCCATTCAGATTTTGAAGACCTTCCAGGAGGAACCATCCTACACGTTCCTTCCTAGGCCTAACACAGCAGCCTGGCACTACTAAAATATATCTGTGATATACCAACAGATCTTTATTCCCGTCTATGCCCTTAGCACTGGCATGAGTTGAAGCCAGAAGCTCTGCCCTGGCTTTTTCCCATTCAGAAGGTTTTCCCCATGTGCAAATGCCAAGTTATGGTCCCGGAGAACAGCAAGGGCCTTGATCCCCACAAGCTGACATTCAAACACCTGCTTATCACTGATGATTACAAATGAGTCATAAGCATGAAACCCATGTAAGAATGACAAGAAATAGTAGAAAAAGTCAAGTACATACATAACTCATCAGACAAACTAAAGCTGTATTATCCAAGAAACAATGTGTGACCATTTCATGGCAATTAAAGACCTTGTTTCTTATTCTTGTTCAGAGGGGAGAGGTTTAAAAGTGGGTTTCGACTTAAATGTTGTCATTACTTGACCTCAGGTATTTTTGTCTTATTAAAAAAATGGCCCACATTAGTGAGAGCTGACAAAGGGTACTTAGGACTAAAAGAAGGAAACCAAAGCAAGGATCCTTAATCACTATCATTTCTCTTTTCAGCTTTTACGTAATTCTGGTGTTAAAAGTTTGAATTATTTTCCCATCTTTAGATCTTCTGTTGAGAACTAGCCTAGATAGCTTTGTCAAAGCAGGGAGAATTCTCAATCGCATTTGAAATCCCTCCACTGAGTCAGTTCTAATAGATCTACAGGAGAGAAAAGGTTCAAGCATCCCTCTGGAAGCCTTCCTCGCACGCTGCTTCAGCAAACTCATATGCACAGAACTGCAAATGAACTATTTACATATTTAACAGAATATAATTGGAAAGGTCAAATAACAACAAATATGGCAATTTGAATCCTTCATGTCTCTTAATCAATCTTTGCACAACAAATAGACGGAAAGAGAGAGGAAGGAAAAGAGGCAGCAGCGTGTGATTACCCGAGCAATAGCACTGGAGCAGGACACTGCAGAGAGCACATAGCTCTCTGCACAGAAATCAATTTCTCCCGTGGGATGGGATCAATAGTTGTCTGACAGGACACTATGCAGGCAATTTAATAGCGTTTTATCTAAATGAATCTATTCTTCCCCCCAACTGGCCTCACAGTTCATAAGAAGTCTCTCTTAGTAAAAATAGATCTATTTATTTTTTATAATACAACAGGAAAGTATTTATCATTCAGAAGACACTGCCATTGTCTATTAAAAATCATTTATCCCTGTTAGTTACTCATCACCTACAACTCTTTCCCAGCATCTTTATTCTAATTAGCTAACTCATGGACACAGCCCATAAAAATTACTTTCAGTTACTGTGGAAATATTTTTCTTACCCCAAAACATTGTAAACTATATATCAGCCTTTCAGGAAAAATAAGCCCACACAACAGGCAAACTCACTCAACTCAAAGGAGTATCGGTGTCTGAAATGACATTTTTATGCAACAAAAAAAGCTTATTTTTTGAGGAATTATTTATACACAGGAATTGGTTGTCCAGTGTATCTATTTTAATAGTACTTAATAAATAATAAATAATCAAGTCAATCTGATCTTATTAGTGGATATCTGTGTGAAGTAAATGATAACGAATGAGAAACCTTAATAAGCATAATTCCAAGGATGGATCTTTGCCGCTCTGGGAGTTTGGTATTGTGCCCCAAAGGCTCTCGTAAATCCAGCTGCAGTTCTTGCTCATCATTTAGAAGATTAGGGGCTGATAAGCGGCAGTCAAGCCTTATTAGAACAGGCTAAGGCAACGGGAAACATTAATTGGGTAATTTAATGCACAAGGAGACATTAAATGCCTGCATTGTGGTTCAGATGCTGTTTCCTCTATTGGTTTGTTCACGTCTTGTTCTATGAAATTCTCACAAATTCTTGGTGGAGTGGGTGTAAGACAAAGCCCAAGTTTAAAATTAGCAGAACACTTCTGTTATTTGCTAGGGTTTCCCTTTTCTCCTTGTGTTAATAAGGGATGCACCAGCTGCCCTTCTCTTGCTAGAAAAAGAAAGAAGACTACTCCCTTGTCCAAGGATTCTTCCAACAAAGAAGGGGAGAGATCCAAGGTCTAGCAGCTATCTGCAATGAAATGCTGTCTCACTATCTCATTTGTGTTGTGGTTTCTTCACAGTGTGTGCATACAGCAGGAGCCCTGCAAATCTGGGAGGAAGCTCAGACTCTCTTTTCCTCTAGAAAGCTGGGAGCACTTCACAAAACCCTCTTCTCTTGCACTATTCTGGAGGAGATGTAGAAATAGTTGCTGGACTGATCTTCCTCTGGAAGTAAGGAAGATGAGAGGAAGATCCTGACATGGCTGTTTCTGCTCTGTCTGATGCCAGAATTAATCCACTTACGTGGGTGGATATGCTCTGTTCCCTCAGTGGTGGATATTGGTGTCTGGAACACCAAAAACTCTCAGTTATATTCTACGTCCTGATTTGGGTCCCATGTTAAGACTTCCTTCTTGAGACACCTTTCCCACAGCTGAACAGAAATGAAAATACATACTCTTACAGTGGAAGACATTCAACACGAGAAGGGGACAGCCTTTCCTTTGCCTCACTGGCCTAGGCACTCTTTGTCTCTCATTTTCTAGCACTGCAGCTTGGGAGATCAGGGGTGATAATTCATGGACGCTTTATTTTAATAATTTACTTTTGCAGGAATTTAAATATTAAAATGCATTTTGAGGACATGCAAGCCTCATTAATTTCAAATAAACATTGAACATTATGCTCTGTTTAACAGCATTCAATCCCACTTTTTGTAGCCAGTCTCTCCCTTCCACCCAGCATCCTGGCACTGTTCCTGCTGCCAGCAAGTTTCCCCGTGTCCATGGCGTGGGCTGGGAGGTGACTTCTCATTTCCTGCTGCAGCAAAACTCACTGTGGGCCCAGCACCCCTGCTCTTCAAGCTTCCTCAGGACTGTCACATTTGAAATCAGTGTCTTCTTCACACCTCCCCATGTTTTAAGCAAGGAAACAGCCTCTCTGACTTTATGTACCATCCCTAAAGTCATGGAAGCCTTGGTAAAAGAGGCAGGGTCCTCTTACAGCCCAACACATCCCTTCCAGCACGGCATTAATCAGTGCTCTGGCTGTGCTCCTTGCATCTCACCAGGATTGACCCAAACACAGTGATCCGAGACTGACCACTGGGCCAGAAACCTGGAACAAGACCCAACACATCCCTTTCAAACCAGCGACTGGGTACGCAGTGTCTGGGTTACACAGGGCAGTCCCTTTCCTCCTCAGGAGAGGAAGACCCCCCCAATATTATTTCTGTGGGCTCCCATTCCACTGAAGTTTTTAGTGTTGTAACTGTCATGAAAAGCAATAAAATTGTGCAGGCTGCCCACAATGGTCTTTTCCTGAGAACCTCACACGTTACAGAGACACAATAATTCCATTTAAATACACAATAATTTAAAAAGTCATCATTATTATTATAGCAATTAACATTTGATCATTTCTCATCCTTCTCTGTATCTCTTTGGGGTAAAAGCGAGCACTGAAATATAAGCTGGTTTAGTGAATATCTAATAAGAAATATTTTATCTAAGCTATCTTCTTTTTACCCATTGTTCAGTGGTTTTTGGGTTTTGTTGTTTGTGGTGTTTTTTTAAAGACTATTTGGATGTGAAAATAAATAAATAGATACATTTTCCTCAATGTAATCAAATTTCATAGAAAATATTGTTGCTAAAGAAAAAGTGCGTGCTACAAAAATAGTTCCTAAAATTCAGATGTTCCTTTTTGCTATTGGAATTTCCACCCAGCCAAGACTTTTACTGGCCAGTTTTAAGCTACCTCTGCAATTTATGTTTATACATAAACAGCTCTGATTTTAATTGCTATCAACTTCTTATACTTGATAGATGGTCTTAAACATCTTTTGCCTCCAGAGACTGCTTACTTTGCCAAGTATTGACACACTTTCAAGATTTATACTTCTCTAAGGAACAAAGTTTACAATAAAATGTAATGTATTCCGTGGCTGTGAATGGTAATGTTGCTAAACAGTCCAAAGATATTTCACAACCGATAGTTATTTTCCTCTCATATCCAGCCCAGCTCTCCTTTAGTATTACTATAGATTTAGGTTTTTGAAGAAAAATCAGATCCCTAATTTGCCTAATTTAATGTTTCAGTGATCCAATATGACTTAATTTAGGTTTCCTTCCACTACAGCCATTATTGGACTAATGATTACACTTTCATTTTTCCCAATAATCGCTTTAAGAGGCTAACTCTTGTGGAAGGGCTTGATTCACTTCTCGGATTGGAATAACCCCTTTCAGAGCACAAATATCAAACTGCAGCCAGAAAAGGGAGTGATTACAGGACTGTAAACTACAATGTCAAACATACAAGTAGTTGCTAATTGTTGGACAGACCAAACTCAGTAGATGATTGAAGTCACGTCTCGATTTAAATATTTGGATTGGATCCAGTTTCCTGGTAGCAATCATGGGTCACAATGCCCGGAGAAATCCCAGAGGACAAGGAAGGGTTCTTAGAAATAATACATCAATTTGTACCATCTCCATGAAACTACTGTGGCATTGCAGCAGAAGTAGCATCATCAAGCTCTAGCAGTAGCTCTTGTAAAATCAGCTGAAAAGATCTTCAGCACCCAAACAATTCACGGATGTTGCTTTAGCGACAAAGTGCAGCTCTCAGCCCTCTAAGAGTACACTTTCAAGGGAGACGATTTCACTTCCTTGTTTTATTTTTTTCCAGCCATTTGATCTCTTTAATGCCACTTTTTATATTACTCTGTTTTGTAAATAGGTAATTTAATGTCACACAGTTCCTTTGCACAGGCAAAAGAGAGATGTCTCAAAGGTGAGCAAATATCCCAGACATAAAAAGAAACACTCTCCGAGGGTTGGACCACCCCTCTTCCTCACTGACCAGGGAATGGAAAGGATGCAGTCCAAGAGGTTCTCTAACTTCACTGGGATAAGTGATGATGCAGTCTGTACAAAAGTAATTTGTTGTGAAGTTTTGAATTTAAACATCCCAGCTCTTAGTGAGACTACAATTGCACATTCTTTGGCTTCTGTGCTAAAGATGAAGGAGACATTCCCTACAATTTCTGTGAGGGACAAAAATTTCCTAATAATTTTTCTAAAAATTTCTAAAAATTCTAGGAATACTATATTTTGTCAAACTGACAATTTCGTTAATTACTAATTTCCTTGCCCTGGATGTTCTCCTCCTCCTACCCATTTTACAGGGATTTTTATAGAGCAAAGAATAATTTAAATTGCAGACAGAATAAAAACTGAGGAAAGCAGAAGAATAAAAGTTTAAAGAGACAGAAACAAGCAGTTGCTTAAATTTTTTAATAATCAGATACAGAAACAATGAATGATAATGATCAGTAAACAGAAGAGACCAAAAAGGAAAATACATTTTAAGATTTCAACCCTATAGGAGAAAGCAATAGAAACAGAGACAAAATTTAGGATATTATTCAAAAAGCATGTAAGTGCTAACTTACAGACTTATAATCTTACTTAAGCATTTATAGAAGTTAATTTTTACTTTGGCACAGTAGCTTGCGTTGCAAAGACTTTTTTGCAAAACCACTAGTGAGTTTTCAACAAAAATTTTATTAGGGTGTAAATTAACTCTAGAAACCTGTTTCAGGATATCAAACCAATAATTCTTCTGTAGTGCATTTTATTTACGCTTTTTAGTGCAAGGATATAAATCTGAGGGTAATTTTGTACCAGACCAATAGAGGACTTATGAAAGACAGTGGATGAGATAATTCATTTCTGATTATTCATGTTTATTTTATCTTTAGCATAAATAGATTATGAAAATAATCTTTTCCGTGGTTGATGCTTTTTTGACTAATTTTAAATTATATGTGGAATATTCTTAAGCAGAAAGATACTGAAAATATAAATTTATTATTATTTTTACTCCTCTTGGTTCCTGTGCTTAAAAATGGTATACACACAAAGAGGTTAATGGCACTGTGATTTTCAGATAATCTGTTTTTAAACTACTGACTTGGAAACTGTGAGATTAATAGCACTGGGAACATCTAAAGGTAATAGGATTACAATTTAATATTAACTAAGTGTTTCTTGAGGGTTTGCTGTAGCAGTGCCTCATCTCTGGGATCCACTGGAGTAATTAGTCTGTAGTGGCATACAGTGGTGATGCATGAAAACTGCAGCTTTTCCGGCCGCAGACAGGATTTTCCATTCACCAGCAAATAGTTTTTATTTGCAGGATCTTCATAAACATGCACAGAGAAAGCTCGTGCTTTCTTTTAGCTTCTTGCCCTAATGCTGGTTAGGGAGAGACCAGTTCTCAAAAAGTCACACCTGAAGATGTGTGTGCCCCAGTCACGGCTGACCAGGGCAGTGAAGTGAGGGTTTTGGAGGCTTTCCTCCTTTTGCTAGAGGACCAGGTTTTATCTGTAAACAGGGGCAGTCAACAGTGGGCAAGCTTGTTAACATTGAAGAAGGTGTTGTTTACACCAAGATCAAAATGCCTGTGCTTCAGTAAGGCTGAAGTACAGCTGGGTCAGCTGAGGACCTGTATGGAAGGATGGCAAAAAGGCACTTTTTACCTGGCATTGCTCTTCCTGCTGTCCCAACAGGAAGATGCATCTTTATTACAGGGATGCCCAAATCAGGAAATGGAAACAAGGCAGAGTAAACTAATGCTTAATATTTACAGCATGAGAGGGTTAAACAAGAAATGTTCAGAAGCAAGAGGTTATCTTATACTAAATATTGATCCTTGGGAGCTCAGACAGACCCATTTGAGAAAGCCCTTCATGACAACCAGGCCCTGCCAGCCCCAGAAATCCAGTGAGGACTCTGCAGCCAGAGCCCTCTCTCCTTCAGGTCACACAGAGGGACCTCTGCCCGCACTTTCAGGACATGTGCATCTCACTGCTTGTGTGCAGGCCTGAGTGAGCAAAATTTAGGAGAGCTTTAGATATTTGGTAGCAAAATGAAAACATTTAAGTTTAAGTTCTTAATGTTAAAACATTGAGAAAAGTAGGCTAGCAAAAAAACCCCCAAACCCATAATCATTTGAAGGAGGATATTTTAATGATCTTAGTTTGCAGAATGTCCTCACAAAACACAAAACTTGAGAATTTGATGCACTTCAAGAACTGCCTCCTGCAGAGTGTTAGTAGGATTTAAATGCTGCTACTTGTACATTTTAAAATCTGTTTCAGGTAATGAATAAGTTCTGACTTTGGTTATAAGGATCCATTCACCTACAACATTCAGTTCTACAGAGGAGCTCATGTGCTACCTCCACTTCAAAGTAGTGTTATGCTTGGTATCAATCTCTTCCATACTTCGATTCAGTTCAGCTGTTCAGATTTCTAGCTATTTTTACCAGTAATTTTTAATCCTCTGCTTGCTAGGGAGTGTCTTTATACCAGCAGGAAAACCGTTAATGACGAGAAAAACACAATGAAATGTAAATAGTGAAAACCAATAGCAAACCCATCAACGTAATACACAGAAGATTTTAAAAAAAGGCTCTAGTAATAATTTCTTTTGATTTCAAGACCTCTGAAGCTCAGTGGATCCCAGTGAGTTAGCAGATGCGAGCCTACCTTACACTGACAACACTCCTGTGAGGCAGAAGGTTTTATTAGGGAACACCTGAGTGCATGAGGAACCTGAAGAAACTCCACAGCTGTGCAGCAGAGGAGGGACCTGGGATTTATCAGGTGGCACTGACACAGAAATTTTTTTCTCCAGAGAGCCACAGAGGCTCAAAATTTAAAGCCATTTAAGTAACATTCAAGTGAGTTAAAAAGTCGCTGAAGACATTTTAAGTCCCTGACATGACAAGAGCCACTGACCATCCCCACTGCTCGACCCCGTGTTTCCTCACTGGTGTATCCCAGGGTCTGTAGGTGATCACTGCCAAGATCAGCCCTAGCTGTGCTGCACTCATACACAGGCTTCCCTTGTTGGGAGTCCTTTGTTAGAAACTCAGTCCCATAGCAGCAGACACACACAGAGGAAATGGAAAACAAATTTCCCTGTATCAGTGAAACATACAGCAAAAATATGTGACCATCTACCAGAAACACCGTCAGAGGTGAGGGGGAAGGAAGGACGCATATTTACAAGAGAAAAAGCAATGGCTTTGGACCTTTGGACTGAATGGAAAATAACTGCTCAGTAAGGGGCAGCCAGTAAGCATCTCCTTCTGAGAAAGTACAGCACCTGAGCACAGGCTTCTCCTTGTAACCACATCTTAACCATGCTGGGCCATAGAAACACTGGCCAGAAGAGACTTCTGCATGTCTTCTCCCACTCAAGGTAGAACGTGATCATGTCAGCTTTGCCCAGCCAAGTCTTGAAAGCTTCAAAGGACAGAGAGACCTCAAAATATTTGCATGTCATGGCCATTGATTTCAACAGAATTTAGAAATTTAAATGAACACAAAAATCTGTGTTTGAAACAATAAGACTAAGCAGTTCTTTCACTGTTGGTGAAAATAGTCACTGCTTTTTGAAGCTGTGATAAGTAAATCTGTGTTACCTGTATGACAGGGTTATCAGCAGATCTTGTGGAGGCCAGCCAGCTCCTTCTGCCATGTGCCAGCCACAGAAGCTTCTGTAGGTGCACCCGTCCATCTGTCTTGCCCCTTGAAAGCAGCAGCAGAATAGTGACAGGCAGCATCCATTACAGGACTATAACACGTACCTGCAGTGCACGAAGTGTTGTTTAATGGGTCCCTTCTCATGATATTTGCAAAAGCAGGCAGGCAGGCATTCTCTTCATGTGGAGGGAGAGCAGCACAGCCCACCAAGGAGCTGTTTTTGACCATTGCTAGTGATGGTTGCCTGCAGTGAGATAGATAACAAAAGTATTAAACATTGATACATTTCAGTGTGCCAATTGACTGTGAATTTTAAATAGACTCTGGTATTCTCTCCTAGTGGAAAGATTTATTTTACTTTAAGAATATATATAGCTGTGCTTTCAGTACTTTTTCTTTGTTTAACAAGCAGCTCTCTTGCTGAAAACCCAGTAGACCACAAAACCAGTCAGGGGCTTTTATCCAGGATGTCTGACCCATCGCCTGACAATAATTAGTTCAGGTTAATTACAGCAAATCTGTAGATTTGCAGCCTGAAATCATCTCATCCCCTAAGCTGAACCCTCCAGAGGTTTCTTTTATGAGCTCTGCATCCTAAGGGTGGACTTAAAGTAATGAATTTGTCTCTAATAAGATTCATAGGTTTGTTCCCTAAGCAATGGTGTCAATTATAGAATCTAACACTGATGGCTTATTTTGCTGGAAATAGAGAAATTGAGAGTTTTTAATGAAGCATGCAGGATTTTTACCTCTCTTGTTTAACTCTTTGCATTGTTGGAAAGTATAAAAATACAATTACGCGAAATATCGTGCCACTTTCTAAGTATTTCTGTGTGTGCCAATAGCTAATTTCCTTCTGCTCTATAATGGAAAAGGTTAATGTAATGGCTCTGAGATTTCATTTGGAGATGTTCCAGAAGAGTGTCTGAGTATTTGCTGCACTTAATGGCAGGAACTAATAAGCGAGGTTATGTATTGGTGAAAAATATTTCGTGTACTGAGAAGATTAATACTGGAGAGAGGCACATGGGACGCAAGCCTGAGGCTTCCTCCTCAATTCTGGCACAATATAATATGTCCATACTTGATACGTGCCCTTCTGTAGTTAGCTCTTAATCATTAACAAAGCAGACAGCAAATCTCTGGGGGACGCGGTATCGGGAGAAGAGAAGGAACCAGATGTAGGATTCTCCTCTCCCCTGCAAATGAGTGGCAGACCCCTCCACCTGGGAATGCTGCACCAGATGGTTCTGGTAGCAGCAAGGTGTCTGCATAGCAAGATAATGCCGTAAGAACCTTAAAGGGTTTGACCCTATCCTGAGTATTCCGGTATCTACACTAATTTCTGGGCATGGTTATTGTACTTAGGAAGATGAACCATCATGTCACGGCTTTATTTCAGCATTTTATTTCACATGAGATTTCTTACTTAAGAAAAATTTAGCTTCAGTGCATGTGAAAGATTTAGCCCTTCATTTCAAACTTTTTAAGTTTACTTTTAATTGAGATCCTACTTCTGCTGTTCGAGTTAGTCCAAGTCACAAAACTGAGGTTTCAAGCTCACAAGAAATAGCTCCAGCCATCGATTTTATTAATTCTAATAATTAAATTCTTAATTTGCTTTTAATAGTGACTTTTTTAAAGGGCATCTAGTGATAGGACACAGAGAATGGCTTTAAACTGAAAGAGGGTGGGTTTAGATTAGATATGAGGAAGAAATTCTGTGCTTCCAGGGTGGTGAAACACTGGAACAGGTTGCCCAGAGAAGTTGTGGATGCCCCATCCCTGGAAGTGTTCAGGTCCAGGCTGGATGGGGCTTTGAGCAAGCCGGTCTAGTTGAATATGTCCCTGCCACTACTCAGATGTCACTACTCAGTGGCATCACCAAATTTTTCACTAGCAAGATTCAGGACCAAAATATTTGTAGTATTACTTCAATGCTGTCAGAGAAGTTACACCCAGAGAAATCCCCACCTCTAATACATTCTACTCTCTGCAAAACTTATTTGACTGGAAGGTGTTACTGTGTGGCTTAATAGATTTTCTTTATGTCACGGAAGAAAGGAAACAGGAAAGTTAGTGAGAAATTGAAGAAACAGTTTGCCTCCAAAAGTTCTGCAGGGGACTCTTCTGGTTTGCAGGACTTTGTGAGATGGCAAATTAAAGATGTCCAAAGGAACAAACACCCACCATGAGCAGAGCTGGTGCGGTATCCTACCTGCATTGATATGACTGCAGAGGACCAGTATCTCCCATCCTAGCATCCACTGGCAGTTCTACATGGAGATGGTCTAGAAGCCTAAATGTTGCCTAAAGCTGGAGTGAGGTCAAGTCCTCCAGCTGTGATCAGAAGCAGCTTAGACAAGGTAGCACATGCACCAATGGCCACTTGCACCAGCACACCCACTTCTGTTAGCCTTGGTGAGCAGTAGAGGGAGGCTTTTCTACCTGGAAAGGAGTGTTTTCCATGTGTACATCCTTCTGCTGGTGGTATTTCAGAAGCACAGGAGGACATAGTGCAGTCCTCTAGCACGGCCAGTAGCAGCTTTGGGTCCTGGCAGCAGAGGAAGGGGTAGTAAAAGAATTAAATTGCCTGCCATGCTTCAGAGACTGCTTGCATCACTAATACTTTTTGGTTAATAATAAAGACAGGAGGGTAGTAATAAACTTATTACTAAAGTATACACATCAGAATTACTTGATTTTCTCATCAATCCAAAGTTTCATGTTTGCTCCATCTCAGGTCACGCTGAAATCCGGCATTACCAATTTTGGCAGCATTTGTCATCCAGCCATGCAATTCTAATACGCAGGACTGTAAGAGAAGCCTAAATATAGTGATTCTCTTGGCCCTTATTTGTATCAGAGACAATGCCAGTTTCTAGCCCACATCGTTGTGGGGGAAGGAGGCTTCAACATGTGACACAAAAGCAAACAAAAAAAATGTCTCCCAACATATTTAACATAACTCTCTTGCTTTCTTTTGGAGTATGATTCATGAGTTTTAAATGATCAGAAGAGCCTCAACTTCAATCCCCACTCAAAATAACCCTGTTACCTCTGATAAGCGAGGAAGATGTCACTTTTCTGAGTGTGGCGGCCCTTCTTATCTGCACTGGGATGAAAAAGCAGGCAAAAAGTGGGCACACGCCTGGAAAAGAGACTGTTTATCTCCCCATTTAGTAATGAGCTCATTTAATATCTTCAGCTCTGGCAAGCGTGAGATTTTGGGCTGAGGGACAGACCTTTCCGAGAGAGCAGTACAAGCTGAGTTAAAGAAACAGGAGCTGACACCAGGTCTGAGTGTAATGCAACCTAATTAAAATTAAGAGTGGTTGAAAATGTGTTTGGTTATATTCTACAGGCACTGGAAGGCCATTTTCCTAAAAATGCTATCTTAATGATTTGCCCAATTTATATTCTTGTCTTTTCATTTATTAGTTACCCAAACCTTATAAAGCAGAGCTTTCCCCATCCTCATGAGGCAGGTATGTTTACAAATGGCAGGTACTGATGAAATGTTTACTGAAAAGATTAGCTTGTCAATGAGGCAAAGGATGGCTATTGATCCCCCTTCTATGTTTGTCAACCTGTAACCTGTTTAAGAAATGGCCTACAGCAATGAAATCCAATCAAGCACTCTCTGCAGCTCCAGTTTTCTTGTAATACAGGGAGGGGATTCAATCACAATAAAGGAAATGAACCACTTATCATATAAATGAGGGTAAGGCAATTTACAGGTTCCAGGTTCCAAGTGAGGAGAGTTCTGACTGCAATACAGGATTAAACAATGGCTATTCTGTACACCTGAGCTCTCCTGTGGTCTTTCTACGGGGAAGGGTTGTTATGTGGCAAAGTATGTTGCAATGTTAACAGGTTTAGCAGAACAGAGCATGCTGTGTGCCTCCCCTACTTAAACCCCTGCCTGATAACTTTGTAATGGAAATGTTGTCAGAGGTGGCCAAAGCAGTCTTCTAAGTAATTAATACCACTTGTCTGTCCATTGAAAACCAATTTTTCAGCTTTATGAGAGATGTGAGAGATTGCAGAACTTTTATTTTCTTCAACATCAGAAGAAAATTTTCTAATATGGTCCTCCTACTTTCACCTCCCCCCAGTAAAATGTCTCGGGTCCAAGCTGTGTTTAAGACAAGTGTTGGAACCACCAGGCTGCACATACAGCCTTCAATAGCTTGCTTTTTTTCATTTGCATGAATGAGTAAGAGGGCAGCATGATCTACAGATAGGCTGATATGGACCCTCTCTTCCCTCCAGCGGAGTGGATACCCACAAACAACACCTAATTCGTATGTTCAGATCCCTGCCCTGAAACAGAGAACAGCAGCTGATATTGAAGCATTTGCCATTTGAGACAAGCCATCAATCCACTTGCATTCTGAGAGTTTCCTTCTCCAGAAATACAATCCCAGACCTTGTCGGGAAAAGAAGAGATCAAGCAATTTTTCTATAAAAGATTTAGGTCCTGGTACTCGCAGTGGTTGAGTTTGGCTGGATAGCAGGTGCTCACCAAGCTGCTCTCTCACTCCCCCTCCTCAGCAAGACAAGGGGGGACAATAGGACAAAATGCTCATGGGTCAAGGCAAGGACAGGAAGAGATTATTCTATCCAGAGCCTTGACATGTAAATGGAATACAGTACTCCAGCCTTTTCCAGCTAAAATAATGTGTCACTGCAAGCATCTGATCAGTGCTTAATCTAGAGAAAGTTTTCTTTCTTTCTAATCTTCTATATCCAGTTATTTTTTTTTCTTTTCTAAATAATATTCTTCCTAATGGATACCTTTATTGCTTCAAATCTGCACTGAAATAGACTTCATTGGGTAAGCAGCCTTCAGAGAGGAGATCAGTGGAAGAGTATGCACAGCAGCCAGCAAAATGTGAGAATTCAGTGAACTCATGGACTTGGGGAAGACGAGGAGGTACACAGTCCCCACTGTCAGGAGACTGTGGCAGCCTGTCCGGTCTGACCCGACAGTCTCTAAGTTCAACCAACTCAGGTGAAGGTGCAGAGAAACCACAGCTGATCTAAAAGCCTTTCTGAAAGAGTAGCTTGCATTGACCTGCTGGTGTGACCCCTGGCCAGGAAGAAGAACAAGCTCTCATGGCAGCCTGCCAGCAGTGGAGGGTTAGCTTAAGTTTTCCAGCAATTTACCTTGCTGAAGTAAATTGTGCTCAAAGAATTAGGGGTTGTTGTAGGTGAACAGTTACTGTGTTCCTTAGACATACCCACCCTTCCAGTGATGACTACTACCATGTTTACCTCTCCCAGTTCCATCCTCAAAAACATCTTTCCAGTGGTGTGGAGAGTCCTTGAACATTGTCTCTTTACACTGAGTGTGAAGGCAGCGTAAAGGTCAGGGGAACACACACTCTGTTCCTTTTCTTCCCAAGGGACTATTTCAATAAGCATTTTAAAATACAAACTAACTAAAAGCAACACATCTGGGATGTCCGTTCTATCATCTATATGACATTACGAAGAAAAAGTGGAAAGCAAGAGGTCAGTTAATGCTCAGCACTCTGAGGAAGTATTTAATGTGATATTTCCCCAGCATATTGAATGCCCTCTTTTCTCATATCAAGCTAGTCCATGTAGGCCTGAGAACTTTTGTTTTCTAGACTCTTCAATTAGCAAAAACAATGTTAGGATACATCTTTTATTTGATGTGCAGACTAGAATAGAAATGTAATAGCAAAAACAAAATCCCATACTCATAGGTTAATTGCTAGCAAATGTTGCTCAAGCGGTCCTGGGTACATTGATTAATGGCCTCAGTGAGCAGCTAAAAAACAGCTGGGCTGCTGGGAAGATCATTAACAATTTTAACTCCTCAGCTATTGTGATGGGCATAGAGAAACAATTGCTAACATATATAATACATTTTGCTGAGTACAGTGGCACACTGAAGCCAGTTATAGCGAGGGAAAAACAATCACTGAGTTTTTCTTGCATTCAATTTTATAGAAGTTTACGAGACAGAGAAAGCAGACAATTTTTTTTCTTCGTTTTCTAAAGCTTTTGGACACATCCTTGATAAACGCATGGAAGGTTTTATACGTAAACACAAATACTCAGTTCTGCTCATTAAATCCTATTATTTGGAGGAGGAGAGAGACAGAGATGCTGTGTGAAAGGTACCATGCCAGCGAGCAGACCCTGCTTTAACTTGTAAAGGCATGGCAATACTAAGCAGAGCCTTGTGACAGCACAAAGGTTGCAGTCCCAGGGTTGAGGAAAAGCATGATGATCTTTCACTCTGCCTCTGATCTTTGAAAGCTGCGAATACCACTGTCTCCCTCAGAGCATCCAGGAGACTTGTGGGAATTCAGGACAATACCTCTCCTTACCCAGAGTGGCTGCAGACCCTGAAGGTGCCACAGGGCCAGTCGAAATTTTGGGGAGGAAATCTCTCAGCAGTCAGAAGGGAGAATTCAAAGCTCTTTCAGACCTCTCCTGGCCATTCGCACCACATAAAACCAGGGCAAGGATCCCAACATCCTCCTTTGGATAGATGCCCAGCTCCACAAACACAGTCATAAATTGCCTTTTTCTACCTAAGTCCTTAGAAAAGAAGGAAACATCATCTTCAAGCTGACTCTTCCTAGTGAGGCTTCTGCAGGCAGGAGCATGGCCCCACAAGCACCTGAAGCACTGCAGCCAGGAGGGTGGGAGAACAGGCAGCTGAGCTAAGGAGAAAGCTCACAGAAACACATCTGCATCCATGGCAGTGAACACTGCTTTGTTCAGGAATAAAGCAGCCTCCAGAAATTATGGTCAGGTTCCTTGAAATGATGTACCTTTAGCTGACTGTGTGGCAGGCAGGGTGTATCGGTACACAGGCCAAAATCAGCTCTGTGTTGCTGGATGATCTTTCTAGCCCTGGGAGTCCTCAACTGAGTCCAGGCACAGCCGGGGCATCTCCCCAGTCTGCTCCACTGCACGACCCAGACGTGCACAGCAGGGTCTTTTGAAGTCCTGCTGACATTGCTCTCAATCCTCCCATGTTCTTCGAGCCACCTGCCACCTTCAGCCCTAGGAATTTCACAGTGACCTCTGCCCACCAGATCATGTCTTTCCTGAGGGGTAGTATAAGGGTGATATACTCCCATGAACAGTCATCACTGTCTCCTGGACCATCCTTTGGTAAGCCCTGGTCTAGGATATAGGCACCATACAAACCCTTTATGAAGCATCCCTACTGCTCAGAGCCCTCTCTTCCTGACATTTTTCCGTGCTAACCCAGACAAACTTGTGACACCTGCTGTCAGAGACTCCATGATCCATATTAGCACTCAAATCCCAGGAGGGGAAAATAAAACAATCCTGAACGACAAGAGAAAAAGGGTGGCAAGAAGCTGAAGGCTATAACTGGCTGATAATTAGACAAGTTCAATTGTAGCAGGCTTCTGGAAAGCTCATCAGGAACAATCCCTCACATGGTTTCAGAAAATATGCAACAGGAAATTACAGCCTGAAGGCACTGTGTTCACTAGCAATTCCCAACCAAGGAAAAGAGAGACAACACAAACCAAAATAATTGCATAAGACTCTTTGAGCTTTACATGCAAGCTCTGCTCTTGTCAGGGGAAGTGGGCAAGCAGCCAAAACGGACACAGTATGTCACTAATTATCAAATACAGGAGGGAAATAGCTGGCTTATTGGAGAAACAATTCATAGAAACAGAGAAACAATTCATAGAAACAGAGAAACATAGCATCTTTTACAGTGGGAAAAACCTTTAAGACTGTCAGATGCAGCCATGAATCCAGCACTGCCAATTCCAGCACTAAAGTATGTCCCTAAACTCCAAATCTTTTAAGTATCTCCAGGGACGGTGACTCAACACATTTTCCACAGTGTAACTCTATCTGGAGCAAGTAATTTCATAAGGTATCTGTCATGGAAGGACAGGGGGAAATCCCTTCATGCTTCTTTACACTGGTGTAGCTTTTGTGTTGAGGCTTCTAAGAGGAGACTCAGCCTATGCACAGCATGGACACAAAGCGTGCCAGGCCCTCTAAGCTATCTGCTTTGGGTAAGAAATGTACGGGACAGGTAATTTTATGCAGGAGTTTGCCACAGTCATAAGGCAAATGAACCCTTCTTCGCAATACCCTACGAACAGCCAACTCTCTGTTGCAGGGGGTTTCTTCTCTGTTTTGCAGAAAGCCTAACTAAATGAGGGTGAATGAAAAAAAGTGGAGGCAGGAGGAGTGGGGAAGCCATCTGCATTCCCCTATTGCAGCCTGGAGGGACATTGCTTTCCCTCAGATGGGAGGAAGCACTACAGGTCCGGCCAAGCTGCTCTGTAGCAGTGTTCCAAGCAGTGGTTCCCTCCTCGGTGTTCTGCCACTCCCAACACATTGACAGACACCCATCAGTACACTTACAGGTATCCAGCACCTTCTCCTCCCTGTGCCCAAGGCCAGAGAGGACGTTTAGCTATTGAGTCAGGACTACAAAACAACCCTGAGAACTGTGGCAGCAAGGACACTTCTTTAATAAACACAAGCTTTTTGCGAATTTCTATATTATTGCTCTGTTTTTTGCCAGTTTAATGTGAATTTTGGATGCAGGTGTGGGTGGAGCTGCAGCCAGTGAGCCACAGCCACAGGTGCAGGCACTGAGCTCACCAAAAAAGATCAGAATATAAATCCACTCCCTGTTCCCATCACTTTATCTCACTGTATATTTGGGCGGGCTCAGCTAAACCCTTTCCAAACTGCATTTTCAGTGAAATCCGTGCAGCAGAGCCCCAACCCGCGTTATTCCACTGGCTGCCTTGGGATTAAGAACGCTGGGACGAGGGCTGGAGCCCGCCCGGGGGGGCCGCGGGAGCGCCGGGGCCGGGCGGGGCCGGGCCGGATCCGCGGGGCTCGGCTGCCCCCTGCGGGCCGCGCCGGGAACGGCGGCCACGGCGCGCCCGGGAACCTGCCGGGACACCGCCGGGAACCTGCCGGGACACCGCCGGGATGCTGCCGGGAACCTGCCGGGACACCGCCGG
>VZRR01002190.1:332662-380726 GCA_013398015.1 Oreocharis arfaki
CGGGACACCTGCCGGGACACCTGCCGGGATCCTGCCGGGAACCTGCCGGGACACCGCCGGGACACCGCCGGAGCGGCCTGGGCAAGGCTGGTGTTCCAGCGGGACTGGGCTGGCGGGAAAGGTAAGTGGTCACAAAAGGCAAGTTACGTACTAAACTGAGGGGGTATTTGATCATAGAATCACAGAACGGGTTGGGCTGGGAGAGACCTTGAAGGTCACCTGGTTACAATCCTCCTTGCCACCCCCATCCAGCCTGGCTTTGAACACTTCCAGGGGTGGAGTATGTACAGTTTCTCTGGACAACCTGTTCCAATGCCTCACCATCCCCACAGTGAAGAATCTCTTCCTACTATCTCATCTGAACCTACCGTCTGTCAGTTTTGAGCCATTCCCCTACCACTACGGGCCCTTGCACAAAGTCCCTCGCCAGCTCTCATGCAGGATCGTTTCACATTCTGGAAGAACGCTACAAAGCGTCCCAGGAACCTTCTCTTCTCCAGGCTGATGAGCCCCGACTCTCTCAGCCTGTCTTCATAGGAGAGGTGCTCCAGCCTCCTGATCATCTTCATGGCCTCCTGTGAACTCACTCCAACAGGTCCACACCCTTTTTACACCAGCGGCCCCAGGTGCTCCAGGGATGCAGTACTGTGGGAGCAGGGAGGGAGCCTCACCAGAGCAGAGAGCAGAATCCTCTCCCTCACCCTGCTGCCTACGCTGATTTTGATGCAGCCCAGGACACTGGTGGCTTTCTGATTGCAAGTGGACATTGTCACATGCTGACCTTCCAGTTAAACAAAACCCTCAATTCTCCTTAGGAAGAGGTTTTGTCCTTTTGGGAAGATAAAGGAGGGAAGCTGGCAGTTGGCAATGCTTAATGCAGACTTCCTTTTCAGCACCTTGTAAAGACCGATTCCAGTTCTTCCTCAAATGCTCTGTTATTATTTAATCCAGAAAACTAGAAATGAAGCCTCAAACCAGCAAGAATTCTTTCCCTTCCTCCTCTTCCTCTTTTTCCTCCTCTTCCTGCAAAAAGACCTTAGAAATAATCAGCAGGCCTCAAAAAATAAGTATTTTTCTCAGTTTAGCCTATTCTTTGTTCCCAGGGCAAATGTTACTTCTACCTCTAAAACTCTGTCTGAAGAAGTTCTTAAACATCTTGTTTTGTTCTAACATGAGATAACCTTTCTTTGCCACCTCCCAGTCGCCACAGCTCTCCAAGGTGTGGTGGAGAGTGGGTCAATACTCCAACACAGAGTCTTTTAATGCTGATGGCTGGTAAGCCAAGTTTCGGTGTACAATTCCCAAAAATCTCGTGGCTCTTGAGTGAGTCACATCAGCAACTTTACCCTTTCCTCTGCATTTGGACTCCTACACACACCGTGGTTTGCCGCACAGCCAGAGTTCATTTGCAGAAGGTATCAGAATCATAATCTTGGGTCATGAAGAATTAAATTAACAGTTGGGGTTTTTTTAATTGTTACAGTCATACTTACACAGACTCTTTGTGGAGTGCATGAAGCATGCATTGAGGCCACTTGAGTGGCTTTGTCCTTCTTCCACGCCCAGTTACCTCTGATGCCCCTTCAAGATGCGCCGTCTGACAACCTCCAGAAGTTCACTTGCCATTATCATTTTAAAGATAACTGCAAGCTTTATTTTGTTTTGTCCTCTCTTTACCTACCTTCCCAGTTCTCTCCAAACTTAAAATAAAACCTAGGTGGCGGCAGAGGAAGATTCTGACTTGACTCACTCAACGACAATATGTACAGTTTTGCATCAGTCATTCAAAGAATTATAGGGCCAGTAGCATGAAAGTCATTAGGGAAAAACAGAGTATTTTAATACTGCCAATTTATTTAACATCAGCTTTCAACTTTATGTCAGTTGCAGCAAGCCTGGTTTTTTTGTTTTTTTTTTAGGAAGTTCTGTTTTCATTCCCATCCCACTTGTCAGCTGAGGGTTGAGGGGAGGAAGGCCCCGAGGCTGCAGTTCCTGAGACACGCACATCTGAGTGGGAGTCGAGTGGGTTTGCTTTACTGACAACACGTCAGCCGAGAGAGGGAGCAGCAGAATGAAACGAGATACAAAGCAGGAGCTCTAGAGGGAAAGAGGTACGCCTCTTCAGCTTCAACTCTTAGCTCAGTCTTTGTATGAATTGAGGATTTATCATCTGCTGTATGATTTAGCCTCTCTTAGAAGATCTCTTCTTTCATTCCTGGACTAGAATACTTGCTGCTTTTATTCCCCCCTCAAGTTGCAAAAGTAATAATGTCATATGTTAATGTCCCGGAAATAAAATTTGAGGCTTATTCAACAAAGAATCAGGTAACAGCAAAGGCTTGAGTAGTTCATATTCAAAAATATTTATTTTTCAGTTGTTCATGATATGTGTCAAATTCTTGGTTACGGCAAAAAATTGCAACACACAGCATCACAGTGACATATAATGAAGCCATAAGAGTGCAGTTTATTACAACTGTGTAAACAAAAAGAAGTATTTCTGTAATGGCACTGCTCATGAACCAAATTATGGCACACAGAATCTCAGCAAAAGTCAAAAGAAACATTTACAAAGAAAACAAAACCCCGAATTGAAGCACAGTCTATGAAGCTGTCCAAAATGGCCCAACCCACATTTCATTAGAGAAAAGAGTGTCCTCAGAATTTTTGCTTGGCTTGTTCTTAAGGAATTTAAATCTTCATTGTTTTCGAGGCATCAATCCAGCACGTGAAATATTACTGTTATTGAATAATACGAATAAAAAGCAAACATCTCTTAATTATGACAATGTGAATTCCCCTCCTGTTACATTATTAAAGGAGATGATATGATTTGGGAATGTTATTGTCTGTATAGCACAACACCTTTAAAAGGTATTCCTTAGTAAATAAAAATAAGTTACCGAGAAATAAAATCCAAAGTGCACCATCCAAGAAACTTCTTTGTGCATAAATATCAAAAAGTAGAATCTTATTTTTCTGTAGCAGAAGTAAACAATTTGATTATAATACAAGGTACATACTGTAAACTGTAGGATGCACTTTGAACTTGAAATACACTCATCTCAAACATATTTTATATAATAGCACCTAAAATGGGATTTTAACAATTTGAGGCATTTTTTTCAGATCATGCATTAGTTATGTCTTGTTTGATGGACACAGTTTTGCCAGCAGCCTTTTAATGTTCTGTGAGATCTTTTTAATAAAAACACACAGGTCTGAATGCCACTACATTTTACACATGTACCTTTCCTACAGGAAGTTTTGCATATGTTCCATTTGCAGAGAGAAGGTCCCACAACAGCAGGAGGTAAAGACAGAGCAACCAAGGTACAGTTATTAAAAAGTACTGGACGACTGGGAGTACATAATATAATTACAAGCCGGTATCTTCAGTTTACAGAAAGCTATAAAGTTTTTGGTTTTTTTTAAAAAAAAAAGACATCCAACATGTGCTTACTCACATGCTGACACAGAGTTCATGCAAACGATTAAAAAAAAAATCTTACCCATTTTACCCTTCAGAAATGCTGCATATAGTTCATCCCCAGATAAACTGAAGCAATCCCTCAGAAGCAAGAGGGGCCTAATGTGCAGATTGACTCAAGCAACACGTAATTGCTCCCTCCACAATGAGAAGTGAACAGCAGTTTCAAACAGGAAATTTCATTGAATCGTGCTTCATTTCAAACACTGTTAGGTCCAAATCCAGGTTCACTTGTCATTAGGCATTAAGACTACCTTAAAAAAAATAAAGTTATTTTCTTGGAGGAAGAACGTTTTCTTCATAATAGCCTGGATTTACTACATTTCCAGCTGGGTCATATCTAGCCACCACAAATGTTGAGCCATCACTAGCAGATGCTTTTCCAACTCCCATCTTTTTTGTGTTCTTCCAAACCATGGCCGTGAAGTGACCTGAGGAGAGAAACATACCCATGCACTTTAGATACTAAATCTGTAACATTCCCTTTAACACGTGAGGTGCTGGGGGGAAAAAAGAACAATACAAAGCTTCTTTGTCTAACGTGAGAACAAGCTAAGGACATGAAAAACAACCCTACATCTAGCATTTTGTCTTGAAAAACCCTAATCTGATCTGTTCTCATACTACTATTCCCGTTTCCATGTCCTATATCCAAATAAGAATACGTAGCAGGAGAATCATGAAAGAAGTAGTTTGGTAAGTATCTGACGTAAAATTTGACAAAGATATCACAGTCTTTACTCCCTGCAGAGTGAACAGCAGTTCTGAGAGTGACTATTATTCATTTCCTTTAACCATCTCACACTCCCCCATGTGTTTGCATGTGCATGTTCAGAAAAACCACTGGTTTTGTGGCTTCTTGTGCTTAGTTTAATAGCCACCCCTGCATTGTGGTGCTCCATCAGTTGTTCCCTCTATGAATAGACAAATCTCAAAATCAGAGAGAAAAATATTATTCTCTTAATCTGAAAAAAGGTCAGGTACCTCTCTTGCTTGAGCATTATTTGAGGAATAATGTTCTTAAATTCATTCTGCACTAGATTGTCGTTATGCAGCTAATGACCTGTTCCCAATCTCCAAATTTTAGCTGAAGTGATCTCTGTGAGTGGAGGGATACAATTCAGCAGAAGTCACATGTCAATGTAAGCAACAACACTGTACATTTAGTAAGGCTCCTATATGATTCCAATTTAGTATTTCTTACAAATTAATTTGCCTTAAAAAAAAGTTGCCTGTTCAAAACTTTGGAGTTGAAGTCAAAATGCAGTACTAAAAAACCCTTACAGATTTTGCTTAGTTTCTCATTTCTTAGGTTTTTTACACTTTTGTCAGTTTTTAGCATAAAACTTTCGGGAAATTCTAATTTTTCCCCTCTCTAGTATTTTTTTCTAAGAAACGAGGTAGATGTTTGAAAAATATCAAACAAGTTGGCTGGGCAATTTCTTGAAATAGAAGTTGCATTTTTGAAGAGACAGTTCCCAGTCTGAACTTACCTGTCCCAGAAGAAAACCCTGGGTTTTGAAAGCTGTAATTTTTTATTTCACTATACCATCTGTCAGCCACATCTTTTCCTGAAAGACAGAAGAAACGTGCTGTAGAATCATGACATAAACACAAAAGTGTAGCTCACTTGCAGCCTGACCTGTAAGATCTTCTGTAACTTTCAGCTTGGAAGGTAATGAAGACACATCTACCTCATCTTGGATAAGTGCTCCTGTCAACAGGCTTATACATACAGCTTTCAGCAGCTCCTTCCTCTTGAAATGTGTCTGGAAATGCCTAAGTGTTCCTATGCAAAAGGTTGCCTAAGCAAAAGGCCACATCTGTGGATGTTTACCCCTCCCAGCTCCAGGTAAATGAAAGAAAAATTACATGTCTGACATCTTTTAGTTTCCCTTGTTCTCATCAGCACTTAATATTTCAGATTTCTGAGTGCATTTATTTTTAGTGGTTTCTACCAGGCACCAAAGCCATTGTGAAGGTCCATTTTGAGGCACTCTAATCCAGGGTACTACAGAAACCTCAAATATTCATACTTAGGAGCTGCTTCCACGTGGGACTCTATGTGTCCAGCACTGTCTCATCTCATCCAAGGCTTCCACTGAAAACAGCTGTATAAGGACTATGACTATGGCCAGGGATGCAGCTCAGAGCAGAATCTGCAGATGCTGTGCAGAAGAGTATCAAATGTTACTTGTTTTCCATTACTGGTTGTTAGGAAAATCTTGTGTCAAACACCGGGGGGCATGAGAGGGGTCAGGTTTTTCCCTGAGCAACATCGATAATGAAATTTCTGCTTAGCATTCCAAGATGTATCATCAACGCAAGGCCAGGAGATTTCAAAGCAAGCTGCCAAAGCTGTTAAGCCTGCCATCATGAAGAATGCTGGTCCCTGGTGGACTGTTGGCTGCAGAAGAGCAATGACTCATGCTTTGCTCTTTTACAGCAAAAACTCTTAAACTTGTGCACTTCTGGAACTCAGACACCATGTTAACTTCTTTAAACTTCAGTTTCTTATGACTGAAGTTGGCTAAAAGGACGATACTGTTAGCCTGGCAAGCTGGTTGTCAGAGCCATAATGGATAACAAAATATTCAATGAAATGCCATCTCTAGAGAGGTTTATGAGCTGGAAGTACTACGAATTTATATGCCACACTGCTTGTTAGGAATAGTGCTTAGTAGTGATGCCTTAGGTTTTAACTTTTATGTTTTTCAAATCCCGTACTGCCTAGCGTGTAACTGAAGTTTCTTGTAGCCTGCTAGCTGCTGTTCCCTCATGCTGGATAGGCATAACAAAGCCTCTCTAAGTTTGCTCTTTAAGGACACCCAGACCATCCTGGGCCCAAAATGTGTAAACCAAAAGCCTGAGAGGGGGGCAAACTTGGAGAAATTACATCATTAACTGAAGATTTAATTGGAGAATTCACCCTGATATGCAAATGAACCAAACCTATAAAAGTGTGAAGAATCCGTGCCTTGTGGTCCATCTTGGGGTCCATCTTGGCAGTAGCCTCTGGCTCCCCAGGGAGTACCTTCGAAGGCCCTTCAAATAAATACCTACCTTTATTCCCTTATTCCTGTCTAGTCTCTGTTTTTTAGGTGGCCATCTCAGGCATCAGCAGATTTTTTCTACATAAAAAGGTAGCAAAACCTCTCTTGCCTCCTAAAGTAAAAGTTTCAGGAATAACAACTGGTTTCTTCTTTTCTTGCTCTCCTTGCACCAAAAAAACCAAACCCAGTAGACCTGTATTATGGTTGAAGTATGTAACACATATTTATTTGTTCATTTCTTACACTAAAGCAAAAATGAAGACTGAAAAAAAGTGTAAATAGTGATCTCTATGCAGTACAAGGGGAAAAGAAAAAGCACACAGTAAAAAACCACCCAACAAACCAATCAGATCATACTGTCCCACTCTAGATTTCATAGCTATGAAGGATTTAGATGTGTTTGTGGTAAGCTGGGTGTAACAGAAGTACAGAATATGACTGCTGACATACCAGGCCTTATGAAGCCCATATATTTTATGTGTACAGGTGCTGAAGTGACTATTAGGATTTTAGCAGATGTAGGACTGCATTCTCACTGCTGCCAGCATTTTATTCCCTCTGTTAGTGTATCAGTGTGAAACAGTATATAGAGTATTTAAAGAGAAAGTCACCCCCACTCCACTTACTCTAGCTCTAAGAAGTGTGCCTTGGCTGCACCTGACAGAACTTAAGATCTCCATAATGGAAGTATTGCAGGGCACATGGAAGCTTTAATAAACACAGTATCTCATCATAATTAATTTGCTTTTAGTTTAAAGAATACTATCATGTGAAAAAATGTTTACTTTTTAATTCAAGGGAGAGAGCAATGGCATGAGTGGCATCAATCCTGTACCTGAAAGACAATGAGCATAGTTGGGCAGCACAGTCTATCATGTGCTAATTCCCAAATTTCAAGGATGAAAGTTTTCGACTGACTGATGACAGACAGTTAAAGCCTAGAAGCTGATCACTATTCTCCATTTTTCACAGGCAGGATCAAGTTTTCATTATATGGCATTGCTATCATCATCCTTGAATTAAAAGAGTCATGGCCTCATAAGCTGTGAGAAAATAAAGACTGACTTTTTTCCAGCAAAAGAGAAGGTGAGCAAAGGACTAGGCAACCTTTGACAAACTCTGTCTTGAAATCATGTTAAAGAAGTGTCCTGTAAGTGAATGGAATCAATTGCCTCTGTCACATGGCGCAGGAAGTGAGGGGGAGTGCAATGTGGAAGTTATTACCCTGTGAGAAGACAGGTAGGTACCTGATTAAACAGTCTCTCTTTCCTCTGAAGTACTTTTCTTCCGATTCTTTGCCCTTTGTGGAGCAGTAAAAAATGCCCTGGTGGGACACAAGCCAAACCAGTGTTGAAAGTGACAGCTGGCACACAGGGGACTAAGGAAAACCCCTGTTTTGAGCCCAGTGACCCCCAGACTTCCAGAGAGAAAACAGCACAAGGGTCAGGAGTGCACTGAACCTACCTGCTTTAGCAGCAACTTGCATCCTCAGACCTACTGGTTCGGAAAACTGATCACGGTATTTCGATTTAAATGTATTATGGAATAAATGATGCAGTCGTATTTAGGGTTTGTTTTGATTGCTTTTCAATGTTTCATGGAAAACAGCTCCCCCTGCTCTCAAAGTTCCCACAAAACAGGGGAAGTTGGTTGCTGTTCAAAATGCTTTTCGGTCAGAAGGAAAAAAACACATAAAAGAAATTGCTCACATCCCTCATTCCTGATCAGAGCAGAAATGATAAAGTTTACTCCTCTCAAGAAGCACATGGATCTGCCTTGCAGTCAGAGCTGCAGCTTCTCTTCTGTTGCTCTGCTTTCAGAACTGATAAACAAATATTCTGCTGGGCGTTTTTAACACCCTTCCTGTTTGCACTGCTGTAAACCATGCTCAGAGTTTCAACACTTTCTCTATGGAAACACAATTTGACTCCACCCTTCTCCCAGTGAGAGACAGCCCACTGATGACCTGCTCAGCTAGGCTTACTAGCTGATCATTTCAGAACAGGCTGAATCTCACTCTAATGAGTTTCAGCCATGATGGACAATCTTCCTCACATGAAAACTTGGTGCAACAATCCTTGAACTAGTGTCCAAGGAACTAGTGTTGCAGTCAAGGTGGACACGACACACATTAATTCTAGCATAAAGTGCAGGTAGAAAAGTGTTTATTCTAAAAGCTAGTGTTGTATATATACACTTTTGTATGCTTATCATTCATATTAATTGTCTATTGGTTGCTTAACTATTACAATAGATTCATTGGCTATTTTAAGTACACTATACGATTACTAGTTATCTATAACATAGGCATTCCAAGCATGCAAACAAAATGCCAGCTGCAGCTGTGTTGCCATTTACTCCCTCCATTGTTTTGAATTTCTTGCTTCTCTTGATTAAATTTCTCACGGGTAGACACGGATTGTGCTGACATCAATGTCAGATTCAGACTCAGACAGGCTTGCTGACCTGCTGTTAATCTCCACATCCAAGTATAGTTTTGCCCAGGACTAGGACCAGAACCAGCATAGTGATTTGATTTTATTTACACAAGATACAAGCTTGTAATGTGGCCAGACTGTGCCTCAAGCTTCCTCACAGCATCAGAGGAGTGACCATGTAGGGTCTGTCCATATGTAGGATTAACACTGTAAATTATGTCCCCCTTACTATCAAGGGGCCACTGCACGTTAGCAGGTGCCATCACTCTTGCCTAGCCATGCTCTGCACCTCATCAGTTGTGGTGTAGTCCCATTAAATGTCATTTCTAGCTATTCTCCTGGGCGAGGAGCTGCATTCTGTGTGGGTGTGTGGAGGGGTGAGTACCAACAACTGGTATCAGACCAAGGGTTGCAGGGACCTCTGTGTCTGAGGCGCCAGCAACCAGAGCACCAGCAAAGCACAAGAGGGACTTGGTGGTGAGCAGCTGAAGTGCTCTGGGAGGAGTTTCTACAGAAGAGAATGACCATTGCAGGGTGGGTTCTGGTCAGAAGCCAGGGATCTGTGTGTGTGAGATGCACTGTACTGGCAACGGGAGTAGGACTGCAGCCTCAAGAATTGGTATGTCCAGGTGCAAGCTACCAGTGAGATCGAGATCCAGGGACAGCTACTGGGCAGACTGCGTGTCTGAGCTTAGTTAATGCTGAGATCCACTCTGGAATTCTATTTCTGTTTTATTTCTACTACTTTCACATATATATATATATATAATTCTATACCATTTAACAGTATGAAATTTATATCTATTTTTAAATCATTTACTGAGAAATACATATTTGTATTTTTATATAAAACAATAATTTATTTATACATACTCCAGTAACATATATCATTGGAATCAGCTGAAAAGGGAAAGAGGAAGAGCCAGGGGTGCTGTTCATTGTAACACTGACTGCATCTGTTTGTGCTGCTCTGCACATGTACACGTGTCCATGCTGTGTATGTGTATTTGTGTATGCAAGACAGAACACACATTCCCAGCCTCAACATTGGGAACACAATGCTGTGGCAATCCTATTCCTGTATTCAGCTCTCCTCAACATTTAATTTCTCTGGGCGCAGTCTTACAGTTTCTCCTCATACCAAGGAATGCTTAAGTCTTCAAGTAATCCCACTAAGCTGCTACAAACATTCTGATAGAATCACACAGAATATACTTCTCTGGAAATGGGTAGCACCTTGATGATCTACTCAAAAACTAATTCCTCCCACCAGTCTGAGAAGAAAGAGGGTAGATTTAACATTGCCTCCAAAATAAAATATCTACCTAGACTAAAGTCATACCAATGGATTTTGGAAGTAATTCTCTACTTTCAACATCCCCCATGCAAGTCCTTATTTTATTTGACTTTATTCAAAAGTACCGTATGAGCCTGGTGTTAGACAGCAAGAGATACATCAAGGCAGGCCCTCAGTCAGAGCACATTCCTCCAGGGCTTGGGCAGACAGTGCTTGTGCTGCTCTGCCCACTAGCCCCAACCTTAGGAGACCCAGATTCCTCCCATAACAGATTTGGGTGATGGCACACCATGGACTTCTCTTACAAACTCTCTAGAGAGTTCATACGCTGCAGTGCTTCCACCAGCAACACGACATATTCTTCACAGCCACACCGGCCGTCCCAAACAGAATTCAGACATCCAGTGCTTGCCCTCAGCCTCCCGACACGTGAGAAATGAGATGAGGCACCCTGAGAAGCCTGACATAGCACAGCTGCCAAGGCAGGCTGCGGTCTCTCGCATCAGTGGCAGATGACAGCTCACTTATTTGAACACAGACAAAGAAAAGCCTGCCATGGAGCAGTTCCTGCAGGACTGGAGAGAGGAAACAGCTGTCAACTATTTCTTGGATTACAGGGATAAACGTATTTCTAGCAACAGCTTTAGGCTATGTAACTCCAAAATCCTGAATAGAATTCAAGGTATTCTTGTACCAGGAGAGGAGTAATATTAGAAGGCTTAGCAGTTGAAAGCTTAAATCTTCTCTGAAACAAGAAATGCATCTTCTGGCGTTATTACAGAACTCAGAAAGAGCCAAAATAAACAACAGCATCACTTTCTGAGAGAGAATACAGAGTATTCTAGAGGTTTATTGAGTCTTGCTTTATCTGGGAAAGAAACCAGAAGACACTGCCTGCCTTTGTTAAACCCCTGAATGGATGTCTTAATCTAAATTTCAGCCTCATTGAGCAGGGTACAAATTAACTATCCAGAGGGAAGTATATAAGAAAAAGAGACAGAATGAACCAACTCCACGGAGATGAAGACTAAGCCTAGATGAGAAAATAACTTCCTTTGAAAAACTAGCTTTCTCATTCTGGTACTTTGAGTAATCCTGCTGCATTGGAAATGTAGAAATGTTTCACAGAACAAAAGAGGACGTAGCTTAGTTTTCTCAACATGGCATTTAATCCTGTGGATAAAAACCAGCAAAACTTCTCAAAACTGGAAAGTTATGTATGGAAACACTGCATTGAAGGAAAACAGACCGGATTCAGAGAAAAGACAGACATTATTTAGAAGGATTTGTGTGTTAGGTTTCCAGCTCTCTAAATGGGAATTCTGTGGCTTTAACCTTGGGGGAAGGAGCACAGGCCATTAACACAAACAAGAAAGAACTAAGCTCAGTCAGTGAGTCATAGCCACTCTGCAAACTCTGCTGTACATCTGTTTTCCCATGCTGCTCCAAACCCTTTCCTCACACCCTTGCGAAGGACAGAATGCCAAATATGAGCTGATCAAATTGTATTGTTCCCCCATGGGTTTCTTTTTCAACATGAAAATGTACCCACTCGGGACTAGAGTTGGCACTTGAGGAGGAACCAAACACCGTCCCTGGGACTAAAGCTCGCTAAAATTTCCAGGTCCTTCAAACAGTCTCCAGCCTGCAGAAATGAGCTTCTGTTTTCTTGGGGCTGGAAAGTGGGGAATTTCCTTGGGGAAATTCCAGGGGTGGATTGGAATAAAGAAAGCAAGTGGTCACTTTAATATATCCCACCTGCTGTTCCAACAGGCTGAGGCATGAGCCCTGCTCACTAGAGGAGGCAGTAGGGAAGAGCCTGCTGGATCTCTCTCCCACTGAAGGCTCAATACAGGTTGTCAGCCTGACCAAAATTCAGCCCCTGAGGCACTCAAAGCAAAGGCTCCCAGTTACATATTACAATTACAATCAGAAAATACATGGAGTAAATTTGTCTTGAAAAATGTAAGCATGGAAAAGGGCTTAAAGCCCGTTTGCTGTCAGAGTGGAAGATATTAGTGGAAGGACATTAGCCACTGTCACTTTGGTGTCCCGCCCCCTGCTTTTGCCCCCACAAACAGGAACTGCCGTGCAGTGTGCAAGTGACATTTTTCCACTTCCCTCACCACAGCTGGGCTGCGGGCAGACCTCTCCTTGGCTGGGACAAACTAAGGATAAAGGTGAAGTACGGGGCATTGATGGCTTCTTCTCTCCTGCTATGGACACACAAGCAACACTAAAGACAGCTCCACAGCAGGGACATACGGAGAAGCCCAGCTGCCAAGCCCTGCCTCCAAAGGGACATGACACAACGCCCACAGTCCCTTCCTCCCTCTGTGCCTACATATGCTTCTTGCTCTCAGGACACATAGGTGACTGCAATCCATCCTGTCTCCAGGGGGCCTGGGCTGGGCTATGGTGGATCCATTTTGGAAGGAGAGGAAACTCCAGCACTCTTGCAACCAGATGCTCTGAGCCCAAATGATAAGGCATTTATCAGGTGTCCGTGAGACAACAAGAGAAGAGACCTCACCTGATTGGTCATAGGAAGCCCATGCTAGGTTTTCTCCACATTTCCCATTAGCAGACTCGGAGCTGTGCTTGAGGACCCTCGTGGTAGCCAGTTCTTCTGCATACCTAGCAAAGGAATCCACACATCAGGTCAGGGACCACAGATGCAATGAGCAGGGAGGAGGAGGAGGAACAGGAGGAAGAGAAGGATATGCAAGCAAGGAATTGTGCTGGAAGATGATGGGTTTAAGTCAAGTTGCAAAGCCCTGAAGCCAGGGATGCTTTAAGCTTACACAGATCTATGAGTTAGGCAAAGGGAAAACACATTTTCCCTGTCTTTAATGAGCATCTGTATAACTTCTGAGAAGAGCCTAGAGGAAATCAAAGGGCAGATGCCTTTCCACCTCATTGTGACCAGCATCTGGAAACCCACCAGCCATCCTTAGCCGCAGCTGCTGGTGGAAAGGGAAGTATCTACAGCAACTGCTACAGGTGCCACCTTCTGGCATTTCTAGGTCTCTCACAGGAGCAAATTAAATGTTCTTAGTGAGACTGGAAAAAAACCAGAAGTGGGGATTCAGTCAAAGCAAGCGTAAACCCCCTGTGTTTATAAATAAAGAAAAAAATCATATGCAAAAAAAGAGCCACGTACCAGGCAACAGGACAGAAGAGAAGGGGACCACATGGACACTCTGAGGCAACAACTGTGTAAACCAACATAGGGGTAAGCAGCACTGTTTCTGTAGAAGCTGGTGTGTGTGCAAGTGTGGGATGTATTTTATTTTCTTGGAACAATAGGGTTAAGAAGAACAACATGGGTAAAACAATAACTCTTTTTATTCAACGTCAGAAAGGCTTCAGTACAGAGACAGGGAAATTGGAAAGACCATTTGTTATTTCTCGTAGTGGCAACACAGAGAGTCATCAGGTCGTAGATTGAAAATTCAAGTGACACAAAGCACTTATTCCACACTGTGCAGCAGAAGTCATTGCCACAGGACAATGCAGACACCAAAACACATGTGGGTTTGAAAAAGAGAGAGACAAATTTACACTGTATGGATGTGGGGAGGAATCTTCATAGCCTTTTATACAACAGCAACAAATAAACGAGGATACAACTTATTGCTTAGGAAAACTGTAATTTCCAGGAGAAGATAATGGGGGAAGGATCACATTTGTTTTGTCCTCCTATTCTTTCCCTAATCATGAGCAACTGGCATCTCCAGAGACATAAATTTTGTCCAGCTGAACATTTTGACCCAAGCTAGTACTTCAGTCATTAGGTTCTAATTTCCTTCTGCCCTAATCCTCCCACCAAAACAACAACAAAAAAAAGTATTTAGCTACATCCATTAATTTAGAAATAATGAAAACTTGTGTGTTGTCAGTTTGCTAGATCCTGGACTAGAGGATCTTTAGACGCTATCGCTACAGTCCTGTAATTTTTCTCAGGATCTGCATATCCCAGGTTAGAGGCAAGACTGGGAGAAAGTACACATTGCAGATAGATGAAGTTGCCAGGGATTTGAGACAAAGGGTGATTAATCTACTCCAGCTCAGGCAGTTGAAAGCATGAGATTTTCATCTGAGATCATCACCCTATGCTTCATTACAGTCAAAGATAAACAGACACCTGCTGAGGCTGACTCATCTCATGTTAAAGCAGGGATCCAATAGTCAGTTCACCTGTCACAATAATTGGACCTGAAAATAGTAGGAAACATACCATCTATCAACACAGATGAGAAGCACAGAAAAATACCCAGAGATACAGCAAATACATACCAACAAAGGTATATATGTAGGATATACTCAAAGCAAAGTTGAAGTTCTTCTTTGCATTTAAGAATATGCAGAATCTGGTGTGACAAATATGAGATTTCTTTAATTTTTTGTCTTATTCAGATCAAAATATTTCTGGTTCTTGCTATCAACCAGTTTTACCAGTCTCTGTACATGTGTCTCTTAATTCTTACAAGTTAAGTTACAGACCATAACCACACAAGGGTTTCCTGTTGTCATTTATCATAGCTGAGACCAGAGGGGGCTGTGAGGAATTTCTGAAGGATCTAAAAATACCCAGCAAGGGCAACAGCACACTTAGAGATAAATGTGGAGCAATGCACATTTGATAGAATAATCTGAACTATTCATACAAGTCGACTTGTACAAACCGAGTGTTGCACTTTTGAGACACAACAAGTGCTATTGACAAGTCAATGAAATCTCTTCCTCACTGGGAGCAAGAAGAACAGAAACAAAAAATCCCCTTAGAAGAACAGAAGGAAAGTCCCAGCAGATTACAAAGGCTGGTGAATGAGTCACTGGCATTCCATCTCTTAGAGATACTTTATCCACTTATAATGATGTCTCAAGAGAAAAAAAAAAAAAAGGAAAAAGTTAAGACACCAAGATTTTACTTGCTGCCAGGGGCCATGTCCACATGCCAGGTACATGGTGTGTTATACAGCACAACACCTGGGAGAGATCTAGGAGTCAGGAGCCAGCACATCTGCATGACATCCGTGTCCCATCATGCTGAGACAGTAAATCACATTCTGGAAAGACTACAGCATCTCTGTCTCCCAGTCACCTGGTACAGAGAAACCTGCATGGTTATGGTAGAAAGCCTAATGGGAAGAGATCTTATATGTCTAGAGTAAGGATCAAACTGGCCACCATTTAGTATTATTTATCTTCTGAATAGTTTAATCAGCATTTACTCCTTCAGTTATCTCTTTTATACTGTGAGGATCAGCACGAAAAAATTGAAGATTTTAAAATCTACTTTTTGAAAAAGGTTGCTGTAAAGGGAAGGGAGTTAATCTGGTTATTGTAACTACAGTAAAGGGAACAAGCAGTATTGGACTCAAATTTCTACAAGGAAGACTCAAATCAGAGAGCAGGAAGATGGATTCACTGTATGTTAGACTGAGAAGAAGTTGTGCAGTCTTCAACACTGGAGAAGAGGTAAGATGTTTCCTTCTTGACAGAACAGAGAACATCTAATACTTTTGCTTTTTGGGCCAGGAGATAGATAATTTGATCTAAAATTACTTCCGCCTGATTCCACTGATCTTAGACCAGTCACCGCTTCTAACCATGAAAATGTTATTTTCCTCACTATTTCAGCAGCACTGGCTATTCTCCTGCAGATGACAATCCCTCATCTGGCAGAAGTGCTGTTTCAGCACTTCATGGTGGATCATGTTTTAGACAACTACCCTCTGCAGAGGACACCTACCAGTGCAGACAGACGTAGCCCACATGTGAAAAAGGCTCCAAGAAAGATTTATACTATTGTGACCACAGACGTGTCCATGTGACCAGCTAATGCTAAGTGATGGAGAAAGAGGGCACAAAAGAATAGAGTCCCTCACTTTCTGCTCAGTAAGTCTTCATTGGGTAACAGCATGTCAAAAGGCAAATGTTTTTGCAGTAAACACAGTCAAACCCAACAGACAAAATTCTCATAAATCTCATCAGAGAAAATAAAGGACTGAACTCACAGTTGGGCTCCTCTGTTCAACTTCTTGCAGAGTTTTAAAGGAGGGACTCCATGTTTCTTCCTGTAGTCATTGTGTGCTTTCAAGATTTCTTCAGCAAATTGTTTGGAAGCTGAAATCACATTAAAAAAAATTTGGAAAGGTCTGTCAAATACAGACATTAATGAAGACAGAAGAAGCATACCCTCCGCCTAAAGACACTGATGCAGGCTGGACAGAAGAACACAAGAGTACCACCCACATTACCTGGGAGCAGAATGAAATGAACCACTAATGACCTCCATCCAGAAATAAAGTCTAACAGACACTCCCAGCGGGAAGCTCAGACTCACCGAAGGTTGAAGCAAGCTGCGATCCTTTTTGAAGAAAACTGTGATTGCTTTCCTCAATAGCAAGGTGAGTTAAGGTTAGTCAATCAGTTTGTCAGTTTAAAACAGAAGTCATTTTGACTGAGTTTCATTTTAAACTATCAGTGCACTGCATCACCATTCCAATCTCAGAGTAAGCAACAAATAAGTCCTTCAAGGAGATGCATTAAAAATGCAAATGATTGTCCCAGTATGCAAAAATTGTCTGTATTAGTCAGGGCACCACCTAAAAAGAATGAAGATACTAAAATATTCAGATCTCTGCAAGTACTTTGAAACATGTACCATTCTTCTTATTCATTTTGTATCATAAATTCATAGAAATCTCAAAATGGGCCTTTATTTGGCTCAAGACAAACAAATGTTCACAAACAGCAAGTAATAAGGAAAGAAATTACTACCAGGGTTGACTTTTCCCCCTGTACTAGAGTGTATTCAGTAAATATCTGAGTTGCAAAGTTACTGCAAAGCTTTAAAAGAGCTCTGTTTGTACTTTGGGACTTTAAGCACCACAAGGCAGAGGACAAGTAATCAGTCACAGTGCTGTTCACTTTGACAGCAATTTCATGTTACCTCCTTTTATGACTTTGTTCATTTTCCCCAAGATTCAGAGAGGGGAGAAAAGTCTTTCCATTGGTCACCCTGTGGAATTTGCTCCTTAGTGAGAAATTTGGAACCTGAAATGGGGTATTGGAACAGTTAGAGGGGTATAGATAGCATCTTCAAAACAGAAAGACAATATCCACCTTATCTTGCCGAAGCTTCTGAACAGAGCAAGAGAAATCTTTAAGAATTTAACTCTACTATTACTGTGACACAGATTTTTATATTTATCAATGATTCATCAGCTTCATTTCTGAATATCCCAATTAACATGACTACCATCATTTTCCTTGTAAGACACTTCAGAAATCCAAACAGACCTCATGACCAGAAAGTATTTCCTGTTATTAGCCTTAGATTTCTCAATTTCCTCTCACTACTCGATCCTAACAACTAAAATAAATCATTCTCTGCTGTATTAGCATTATTCTGTTCTGCTGTTGGTAATGATGCACTTTCCTCGCAATAGAGCTGTCAGCTTGCATGCACTGCTCTCAGAACTTTTTCCTAAGGTGATTACCCAGCTCGCTCTCATGCTTTAAGCTATTCTTGGACTTCTCTCCAGTTTCCTCAACAGCACTGGGATAATACAGCAGCCCAAAATAATCTCAGTACCCAATGCACATAAGAAAGCCATTACAGTTCTATGCAGTACCTTAAACCTTTTGAACACAGTTTGAAGCTGGGTTGACTCTTTCCTGACCACAGTGTCATTACGAACATATATCTAATATATTCTCCATAACATGTTTTCAGGCTCTCTTTTTTGGTATCAATTTGTTGGCATAAGACAGCAGCCCTGTTGAGCAAGGTGACATCTGCCCACCATCTTCCTCCTCTTCAGTTCACCCTTAATTTTGTGTATCACAAGTTGCATGTCATCAAACAAAACAGGCACCTCTGTTCTGGTATTCAAGCACACAAACTCCTTTTTGCTAATGAACCTGTCCCATCACTCTTGTTACCATTGCTCACAGGTCACTGATTCTACCAGGCCAGAGTCCTAAACCTCTGGTCTACTGTGTCCTAGGGGTAGCTGATTTCTACAGCACCTATCACAAGCCACTGAGGAAAGCAAGCCTGCAGCCAATTCACCCCCTTCCCTGAAGCAGGGGTCCAAGCTTACAGTAAGGAAATGTTAAGAGAAGCTACAAATCAAAGACATTGAAAAACACATTTTTGAAAGTTGCATCACATACTCCAGGTTTTTTGCTTGAGATCATGCCAAACTTGTGGCTTTTTTCACCTGGACTTAATATCCCATCTGCTCAGCTCTGAACAGGAGATAATCAGTCTGACCTGCAAGTATGGAAGTTTCTATTCAAATTATTTGCTCTCAATGACAACAGCAAATTGAAATTCTAATTTAAAAAAAAAAAAAAAAAGTCAGATGAAATACAGATTTTGTCAGTGCTCAGCCCATCCCTTGACAGAAATACTGCATAATGCAGCTCTGTACCAACTTTCTGACTTACAAAGAGTAACAAGCCATGGACAAAAATGAGCTGCGTCTAGCTACAGCAGGCACTGCTATGCTGGCCCTGGAGAAGCTCCATCCTCCTCTTCCCTCAGAGGTGGCTGCTATAGAAATGCTAATCTCCTGTGACTCAAGCTCATGTGCTAACCACCTCCCTCTGTACAGCTTCTCCCGTGCCTGATGATGTGTGGAGAGGGACGCCCAACTGCCAGATATATTTCAGATTTGTTTCAGAAGGCATGTGAAGTTTTTCCATTTTACCAGTGTTCCATACACTGAGAAGCCAGACATTAAAAGTGAGAGTTAATGGGAGTTTTCAGGCTCCCACCCAAATGGGAGCAGCTTCCCAAACAGCTGTGGAGACGTACTTCTTTCCCTTCATGTAAGCTGCTTAAGCTGCTAGAAAAAAAATATATTCTCAACTGCCAGGAAGTTAAGTTTGGTCATGAATCATTACACAGCTTAATAAGTAAAACAACCAAATGTATTAGATACAGTTGCTTGCTTCTCATTATTCAATTATTTACCTCTATTTTGAATTCTTCTGGAACATTGGCCAAGATAATGGCAGCATGTGACAACAAATTGCTAGGCTATGATGTGGTACAGAGCACACCTTACAGCTGTTATGCTCTTGGACTTCCAGTTTCATTGATTAACTTTTTGTGACCAGGGAAAAATAGGCAGAGGAATCTAGGTTGCCTTTTCCCATCACATTTGTTTTTCAGAGTATTCTATTTCTCTATTTTTATTGTCTCTAAACAGTGCCAATCTACTCGGTCTTTCTTAAGTGAAGAGCTCTTCATGCCTGAATCCATACTGCCTCTTCTTAGAGCCCTGTCTTCTCCTGCCATTTCTCACTTAGTTTGGACACCAAAATAGAGGCGAGTTACCCAAACATGTGTTCCACAACATGAGCTGCCCTGCAGCACCTTTGCAGCTGTCAACTGCACCTACTCCACTGGTCTTCCAGAGCCACGAGATGATGTGACAACAGAGCAGCAGTGAATTGTTCCACAAAGCACCAGATCCCTACATAACAGAAATGCTGTGGGTAGCCTTCACCTCCACACTCAGGACACACATTATACCAGGCACACACATGACTAGCAAAACAGGCATACTTTTTTATGTTTAACTATCCACCCTGGTGGCTCAAGAAAGAGCCCTGTATCAATCTCTAGAGGTATTGGTTCTTCTCAGTCCTTTTTGTCCTACTGTTTACGGATTAAACTTCACTGGTGATGTTTTACTTCCCATAAATACTGTGTTCTCCTATTTAGCCTTCAGATAATTCATATATAATGCAATCAACAAGAGAGAGTTGGGACTGTTCAGTCTGGAGAAGACAAAGCTTTGGGGAGACCTCATTGTGGCCTCTGCTTAAAGGGGGCTTATAAGAAAGACAGAGGCACACAATTTATTAGGGCCTGTAGTGACCGGACAAAGGGTAATAGGTTTAAAATAAAAGAAAGTAGATTCAGGCTAGATGTAAGGAAGAATTTTTTATGATGAGGGTGGTGAAACCGTGGCACAGGCTGTCTAGAGAGGTGGTGAATAACCCATCCCTGGAAACATGCAAGGTCAGGTTGGACAGGGCTCTGAGCAACCTGATGTAGTTGAAGATACACCTGCTCTGGGGGTTGTATTAGAGGACCTTCTACAGTCTCTTTCAATCCAAATTGCCCTATGTCTCTATGAAACAAACCTCATTCAGAATCCTACACAGAAGGGTACCATTATGTCTGTCTCAATCTCTCTCTCTGAACCATGACAGAGGCCTCAAACTCTCCACCCAAGGTGTACATTAAAGGTAAATTGAGATGACCCCACCTTTCAATCTTCCCCTAAAAATAATAACTAGAAATGTGCTCATATAATAACTGAACACTGCATGTAACTTCCATGTTACTCTTTCGGGCCCAGAACCCAGGCGGAAAGAAACTGTCCTCCTTTCAGCCAGGACAGGATAATTTTTTCAGTAGCCAGGAGGGAGCATGGCTAGGACCTGGAGATTATTCTATACCACCTCACATCATTTTCCAGGAATGGGGGAAGGGGTCTCTTCCATATCAAGGTAGTGTGGCACAATGAGGTATTGTAGGTCCCAAGTGGTGGTGAGCACTTACATACGAATCGCTCGCCTGCCCTGTACATTTTTCTATGAGTATTGCTGCTGTTACTCTTTGTTTTCTTCCTGTTTCCAGCAAATTGTTTGTCATCACTGTTTCCAGTAAATTGTTCTTATCTCAACACATCTTTACTTTTTTCTTCTCCAATTCTCCTCTCCAGCCACCCACATGGAGGGAGGGAGAAGAGTCAGAGAGCAGTGCGTCATTGGGGGTGGTTTCAGTGGGAACACCAAATCGGAGAATACTGCTCCTAAACCACAACAGAAGCCAAGTGCCAGAATACACCAAGAAGACACATGCAGAGTAGACAGAAAACACATGAAAGGTAATCAAGTTACTGTTTAAACACTGAGTTTAAAGCTCTGCTTTAACACTGAAATTGCTTCACTCTGCCTTGATTCTGCAGAATTGCTCTACTCTGAAAGCAGAAGTGGGTTGTGGAATAAGGCAGCAAATACAGCTTTTAGCATGCCCAACAGGTTTGTGGAAAAAAATAATTAGAAGTTTTAGGGAACTGCAAAGTAATTACATTAAAAAGTCCTTTGTTACTGTCCCAGATAGCCAATGCTTCTATTGTAACAAACTTCTCAAAATACATTCACAGGCTGGAAACAAAGTTCTCGAGTAAAAGTCATCCCAGCTTCTGAAGACCACATTTGCACCTAGACTCTTCTAAGAGAACTGACTTTTCTTTTTAATCTTTATCCTCACTTGAAATGTAACTCTTGGGAAACCACCCCTAGCTGAATCTTTCACACTGTGAGAATAGTATCCCTTCTATGGAGAAGTGATGGATGTTTAACTGACACGAGAAATGTTAAGAAGACAGTTATGTTCTACTGCACTTTGACTCAGCACTTTGGTTTGAAGTCACAAACATTTCAGGGTGATTTCATGCTGGCTGGTGTCTGCAGCAACACAGGGAGTGAATGTTCCACGTTTCTTTCTCCATGCATTAACTGCACCTTCTTGCCTCCCATTTGGGACGGTAATGTCTTCCAAGACTGGCCCTTAATGTTATTCCTAAATACATCATTTGGGAAAACAGATCTGACACTCCAATTCACGAGTCAATTCCAGCCACAAAAGCTGATCTCCTTCAGTGTCAAACTCCTTTTTTCTCTAACAAAACTGGCTGATTGCTTGGAAATACAGAGAAGAAATGAAACCATGTATACATCCTGGAGGAAATGAAAGATAAAATAATAAAATCATACTATGTTTAGAAAGTATTGTATCCTAGGTGGGGTTTCCTTGTCTCCTTTTACACAATCAAGAATTCAATAAAAGGGCAAGGTCTCCATCCTATACAATAGGCATTTATGAGAAACATCATAATCGCTGGTACATTATTTCCCTTCCAACCTGAATTATCTTACAACCTTACTAAAAGTTAGAAGAGAAAGTATTGCTTATGGAAGTGAAAGGAATTGGGAATTATAATTAAGTACTAGTTTGAATGGGAGTAGTTTCCTGGAACGTTCTTACGTTTGCTGCTCAAAATAGCTTTCCCTTCAGCTCACAAGATCCTTCTTCAGAAGAGGGAGGAGTTTCTGTGATGTTTTTCAGCGTCCAGTTTCACCTGAACTTTGCTCACACACCTGCTCACACTGGGGTGAGCTTCAGGACAACAGTAGGATGTCTGAGTTAAATGGATCTGATGGACAAGGACCCCACTTATTTCAGCATCTGGGCTTGCTCTACAGCAAACTGGCAACTTAATAACCTTGCATGACCTGTGCCACAGGATGTAACACAGTCTTTTCACCCATACCCAAGTTGAGGCATGAGGCCTGAGAATATGAAGCTGCCAGTGCAACAATATTTCAATGGCATTAGTCATGTCACTATTTGATTGCAAATACTATTCTTGCTATAATAGGCAGTGCTGATTACTTCCTCACTTAAGGCCTTTTATAAACAGTAAGGCAATTGACTGCCCTGATTAAAAAGGAACACCTGGCAAACTGGAGGCTGCACAGCTCTGAGAGGCAGCAGAGTCTTCTGTGATACGAGCATTTAAAAAACAAGCAGCACTAATCAGAAGTCTTGAGGTCTGGAGCACTGATAGAACCAACTTTTCACTTTCACTGGAGGCAAGGGTGTGAGGAGAAGCCCTTGGCTTGTAGCCCCTGTCTTCTCCAAATTGACCAACAATCAGAACAGCAAGCAGTCACTTCCACGGGGTGTTTATCTTACATAAGGTTGGAACTGACTGCTCATCATCTCCAGAGCAGCCCATCCTGGCTTTGCATGAAAGACAATCGAAAGTATTATTTTTATTACTATTCTGCCAGGGGGGACACCTGAATATTGTAATCATGCACCACACCCACAGAGACAACCTTTGTAGGTAGCTATGCTGCTATCCCTTACAAAAAGACTAAGGAGACTCTGCCATCAGAAAGGCCTTCTATTCTTAAATCTAACTGCCATGGAATTCCCAGGGCACATGCACTTCCCAATACAAAGCCACAAGTGACCTAAATGTGTTAGAACCACACTATGCAGGAGAAATAATTCAAGCAATCTTCTCTCCCCAACATCATATCTGCTTAGAGTTTATAATTACAGTCATTTAAGAAGAAAATAAGGCACAATTGTATTCACCAATGAGTAACAACAGAAATCAGATGTTTTGAGTAACTGAAAACAAGTAATTGAATTGAAATCGAGTAATTTTTTCTGGTCACCTATTCAAATTTTGGATGCTGCATGTTCTTATGCTCTAGAGATGGGCAGCACTTGTTTTTACCCAGTGCCAAGTCCATTTTACATAGCGCTGCTAGTGTCTGGTGCCAACCAATGTCTTTGCAAAGTGAAGAATTTTGTGAACGAGAAACAAAGAGAGATAGAAGAAGTATCCCATGTCTCCTGGGTATGCTGCTTCATTTTACACCTCTACCATTCATGTTCTGTCATGGCTTGGGGTAGGCATACCTGAACTAGCTTTAATCTCATCAGCTCCAATATCCTCCCACCTTGCTTTTCTGCCAAGGACATCCAAGATAGCTGTGGCAATGCTCAAAGTATGTTTACTTATGCACCTCCCTGAGGCATGGAAATACGGCAATGCACATTTCTTCTGATCACTGATGTGTGTGAACTCATGTATCCAGTAGCCAAAGTCAGGCAGGGAGACACAGAAATCTTTCTTTACTCACATTTACTATCAATTACATCATCTCTTTCTCGTCTCTCTGCTCAACAGGTTAAACTCCAGTTCTCATAACTCAAAATCTAGGAAAAAAAGGTATTTATTTCATAAAATCATAGAATAATAGAATGGTTTGGGATGAAAGGGACCTTTGAAGGTCATCTAGTCCAACACACTTCCAATGAGCGGCACCAACTTCAACAAGACCGGGTTGCTCAGAGCCCCATCCGACCTGACCTGGAACATTTCCAGGGATACATCAAATGATATTTGCAGTGGCCTAAACAGGTCCATAGTGTCTTCCTACACAACACTCCAGACTCCTACCACCTCCTCACACCTACTTTCACAGGAGCCAGTTCTGCACCAGGGAGATTGGCTACCCACACAGCCGCACCTCATCCCCTCTGCAGGGACACCAAGCCCAGCTCTGGCTACTGTTCAGACCTTCACAGACTGGGCAGAACTTGCCTACATCTCCCTGTAAAAACAGAACAGAGATATGCACCAACTTATCTTCCAGAGAACAGCACGGCCTCTACAGAAACAGAGATCTGACATAGCCTTCTGGCCTGTTGAGAAAGTAATAAACAACACAACAGTTAAAATCAGAATACTTGTTTTCTCATATTTTTTGTTCCTGCACATATAGCAGCAACAGAAGCAAATTCAAACCCAGGCAAGATAGACACTACCAGCTGTACTGATAGAAAATGCAGGGTTTGCATGTTTCCAGTAACAAAAGCTTTCTTCATGCTCAACTTTTTTTTTTTTTTTTTTTTCTAAATGTAAAAGCAATAGCATGGGAAACCTTGGTAGGTATCTCTGTTAATACAAACCATCACATTCTATCTTATTCTTCCTGAGCCCTTCTCACTTGTTTTGGCATTTATCTGCCTTGAACATGAGGAGCTAAGGGTATAATCTAACAGTAAACAGGAGCCACCATGTTGCATGGGATGGCTGCCGCATTCTCCTCTTCTCTCCCACCAAAACCCTGATGGTTCAACAGATAGGTAAAAATTTGGCCCAGAATACTGTTTGCCAAAGCCTGATGCATTCTTGGAAAAACAAAGAACTTTTCTTTATTTGCTACTTGTTGGACTTGAACCCAGCGATCAATGTCTTCTGCACACAAAAACTGGAGGTGTGGGGTTATGAATTGAATTAACTTTGTTTTTGAAAGGTCATTTTCCCACCACATCTCCTGTTCAGTTCTGGTGTGAAGAAAAAGACAGAAACGTGTATTGACAAGTTCTGCAAATGTCCCAATGTTATCAAATGCAAAAGCTCAGTTGCTAGCAGTTCAGCACAATCCATCTTCCCTATCCCCACTGGTCCTGTAAAATCATCCAGCATAATTCTTTGTCATTTTGGCAGCTTGGGAGTATGTAATTTCTCAGAAAGCGTTCTCTAGTATACCTGTACTTTTGTCACGACCTGCCATGGCTGTCTCTTACTGGAATGCTGAAGTACAAGTCAGCACTTCAGCTGAAGATGTAGCTTGCTCTGCAGAAAACACAACAGTCCTTTTTGCTGTACTCTGAAGATGCATCTTAAGAGTTAAAAAACAGCACATGCTTCTAAATTAGATTAAAACCAGCACGGAAAACTGCACTGAGTCTGGTTCTTGTCTCTTTTCCTTTCGTCAAAACCCTTTCTCAGCCCCTCTATATTTTTGTACTGACTCAACATGCAGAGCAGTGGGTAACTCCCAGCCCTTTCTCCAGAGTTCCACCCACATTTGTAGAAGAGGAAAGAGAAAGAAAAAACAGCAGAAAAATAAAACTAAACTATAAAAAGAAAACCGAACTCTGTAAAAAGATAGCAGTATTTACTGAGCCTGACCTTGTCTTTGACACCGTCTGCACCCACTTGCCAGAATAATGAGGGCTATTGCCCCGTACGGAGCAACAGGGCAAGCTCCCTTCCCCCACGAGGCGGAACCCGGGGGGAAGTGGAAGAAATGAGACTTTCAGCAGCCTTATTCTACCACCATCCCAGCGTTTTCAGAGACTCCCACCGCTCAGCAGCAATCCCCGTGCTCCAGAGCGGAGGAGTGGAGCTTGCAGCCAGCTGCTTTCCTGAGCATCGCCTGCAGCTGCTCGCAGGGATGGATATCCCCTGTGGGGCGCGGGCTGCCCGCAGGACCCCGGCCTCCGGCCGCGCACAGCTGCGGCGGGGTCAGAGCCCTGCCAGCACGACAGCGTTAGCAACAGGGCAACGAAGAGCTGCCAGCTCACCATCCCTTCCATTCCTGCAGAAATACTTATCCCTGTCCTTTTAGTTAGGGGTCTCTGAGATCTGTGGGAACGGCTGCCTGACACCCCCACTAATCCAAATGGTGTCTGAAAAGAGAAGACCTGGGGGAGGGCGGAGGGGGTCTCCGTGTTTGGCTTAAGTATTTGCAGGAGTTGCGACCACGAGAGGCATCCTTCTAAGCCTGGCAAGGAAGTTTCTGTATGAATTTGGTTTCAGCAGCCTGCAGCTTCCAAAGGAAGAAAGCTGAGACAGAGGCGTCGATGCTTTCGACACTCAGCTCTATTCAATGAAGCAAAGCTATGCTAAGTGTCCAGCTCTGACACTTGGAATGAACGTTGCTTTAAATATAATCTAACAACGAGTAATGCAACATTATTGGAGAGTTTTTCTCGAAGAACCGAGATTTCAACAGCAGGTTTTCTTTGCATGGGGATATTTAGACCTCAAGACAGACTTAGCAGAAACAAAAAGTTAAAGAAACTGCTCATTTATATTAAAGTAGTGGCCTCACTTGTCATGAATTAGAGCATCCTTAAATTAAACCTTCAGGTAATCTCTGCCTTAATCTTTCTGACCCAGGAGAGGAGCAAGGAGTCTGTTCTGAGATCAGGCAGATCACAACCTGTTTGTGTGCCCTAGTAGAGAGAAACTTTCCTGCATCACACCTTAAGAGTACTACAGCGGGAACACGAGGTATTTCACACAAAACACAGAGGAAGCAGTACTCTGTAAAACAGGTGCTCTCCCCATTCAAAGGCAAACCACACTGAATGATCTCAGACAGGAATTTGAAGACTTCAGTGCACTGGAAAGGGCAGATGGGATTCAGTCAATAAACCAATTGTCAAGACAGGATCTCAGTTTTATGATCCATCTAAAAATATTGTACACAGCTCAAAGACAGTAACCTGGACCCAGTTTAACATCGATTTTAAAAGCGTGACACAAGTGACAAAACATTTTAAAGATGTACCTAGATCTCAAGCTCTATTTGTATAACCACCCAGGGGTGCAAACATTATCCAAACCTTGGCAAAGGGAGTTTCTGGTCTGTCATTGTTCCTAAGTTTGTAAAAATCAACTAATGCACAGCAATAAATGTGCAGAGCAAAAAATGAAAATGGTAATTGCCCCATGACTGTTTTAGCAATGTGCATGTATTAAAACAAAAGGAGATTTTTATTCCTTTGGGGATTGAGAGGTACACAGTGGAGTATGTCTACTGCTTTAGCTCAATGTGCTTTGCTAATGTAATGTACAGGCACTACAACTTATTTGGTATTTGTACTTTTTATGCTGTTAGCATGGGAAGTGCTGAACTTGATACTTCACAGCAACTACACTTACTTAACTTGATAAAAGGTTATTCATTCCAATCCAGCTGCCAGGATACGAGGCCAAACCCACCCACTGGCATCTGGACCTTGCAAAAAAAAAAGCACGTGGTTTGCCTGGACTGGGTGTCATACCAGGAAGCCCTTTACAGTCACCAGTAAGCCCTTTACAGTCACATTTGCAGACAGCTCTGATCTCATCTAGGAAGCTGACCCTTAAAAACAAAGAAAAAGGAAAAAGATCCCAATACACCCATGCTAAGGCCCTTTAAAGTGTTACTCACACAAAGGTTTTCCTTAAGTTTCTCTGAGGAGGCCTATAGGTTTGAGTTAACCAAGTACTAGGTTTTGCTGAGCCTGTCCCCATATGTGCTGCTTACACACGGGGCAGACAGACAACATGCCACCAGGCTCCGATTTGGCACAGAAACAGTGCCCTAAGCACAAGAACAAAAAGTCAGAAGCTTCAAAAGCTTCAGAAGTTCGGGACAGATTTTCACTCATGGCTCTAACAGGACAAAGGTGGAGAAAACCCAGCGCATGAGCATTCCCTTCTTAAGATCTCTGGCTCCTTGGCAGCTTTGGAGAAGTCTCTCCCAGCCCAGACTGAGCAGGGCACAGAGTCAGCCAGCAGCAGTGGGGAAAGAACCAACGGCACAGGCAGCAGCAGCAGGGAAAGGCTTGAAGAAAATTTGCACAGCTGGAGAGAGACTTAGGAGCTGAGCAAGGCTGCCCTCAGTTAAACGGTAACCAAATCTTAAACCTAAATCCTTCCGACAGGAAGGGTGATAAAGCTTACCCCCCTCGAAGCATCCTGCTGCTTATCTGCAAGGCTGATAAGTTTTGTCAGACAGCAAGACACAAAATAACTTTAAAGCTACAGGGTTCGTGTCATTTTTTACAGCATATCAAAAGTACTCTAAGTTATAAGATATAAACTGTATTTGAAATACAACTACCTCTAAGCTGTTCAAGCTGAGGAGCGGGGTCGCTTTTCTTTTCTTTTTTTCAATCTAAGCCTTTGTCAGAGAGAAAGCTCCTCCCAGGCTGTACCATGCACAAATGAAAGCAGCTTTCTCCGAGGAAAGCCGCTGAACGCTTCAGCAACGCTTTCCAAGCACAAAACGAGGCACGGACTTTGTGCGAACACACAGCCAACTGAACGAAGGCATTTGCTCACCTGATTTCCCCATGACCGAGTGGGTTTCGTTTTTGTTTTTGGTTTTTTAAATTTCACCTGCTTCGTCCTCTCTTGACTGAGTTTTGCCGCTAAGTGCCGGGATGAAGCGTTCGCAGTTTCAGCTCAACTTCTTCATTCGCCTGCGACCGCTGCTGGAAAAAAACCTCAGCAGCACGAACCCGCTACCGCCCCTTCTTGAGCGCTGGAATGAGCCTGCCCATGCCTTTATAAGGCATGGGGACACCGCTCTTTTTTCACGAAAAGATCCTGGTTAGGGTCAGGAGCTCTTTATCCTCCACAGTAACCAAGCAGCTCCAAAACACCATATGTTTTCACATACCATTTTAGCTTAGTAATCGCATCTGTCTTCTGATAAGAGTAGGCTGTGAGAAAAAATTCTGCTGACAAATAGTTCTGCTGCCACAGTGGGCATAGCCCATGGGGCTAATCCATACAGCTAAATGCTGTTGAAGTTTTATCCACTTGCTGTACGTAAAGTTGAAACAGGAAAGTGATAAAGCTGATATACTTTGAAGTGTAACTACATTTTTATGTCTAAAACGAATCACTTCCTGCACTGTTGCAACCTAATCTGTAGAAGGTATTAGCAAAATAAGGTTTTGCAGGTTAAAGAGCAACCGTGCTGATGGTGTGTTTCTGTGAAAAGCGTTGGATGTGAGTATGTCTCATTTTATCTGTGTAAGCATGCTATGCCACTGTTATCTTCACATTACATCGAATGCCTCAAGCTAATCTGGCAAATATTAACTACTTTAACTACAGCGAACATGATACTTTGATTTAACCTCAGAAGTGCTGCATATCTACAAACAATAATTCAGTTACGTGTTTCCAACTTTCATCCTTCTCATCACCATGAAAAATCATCTGAGGTTAATGCTTCCCAGTTTTCTACAACGCCTTTCAATATTTCAAGGTTCTTCTTGGTTTTGTGCCAAGTCTGCCAGCTCAGCAGGTTTTAATTATTCTTCGTCCACCTCTGTAGGCTCAGCTTCTCGACAAGAAAAAAAATACGCAGGGGTAGGGTTTTTTCTTCTTAACCAAGTAGCAGCAGCAGGTGAGGAAAGGCAACATCCCTTCACCAAGGCACTGCTCCTCCCTTCTTCACCGGCAGGGCTGAAACACAGGTTGAGGGAGTGTCACTGGCAGCTGATGGGTTCACTGAGAAAAGGCATGAGGGCAACTGATCACCACGCAGGGGCAGAAACCACAGGGTGTGGGACCACATTCATCCTCACAGCTGCATGACATTTTCCTTTGCTGGTAGCAAGGCAGGCAGCAGAGCAGGACAAAGAGGTTACAGAAGGTGCAGAAGGAAACCTCTTCCCAGTCTCTCTGATGCAAGTGGCAGTAGTTGGCTGAGGAGCAGGGTGGAGAGCTGGAGCTGGTACTATCAGAGCCCTATCAGAAAAAGCTGCTGTTTTATTTGCTTGCAGGAGTGATCAAACCACAGGCCAGTCTATGATCCCTAGTCTCTTAAAATGCTCTGCTAAACTTGAAATACTGGTCTGTACTACTCCTAGGACATACATCAATGCTCAGCAATAGCCAGTGCCACCTTCTGGCCGTGACAAGGAGTAAAAAGGATTTTATATTTGTATAGCTGGGAGTCTCTGGTATTTGAAATGTTCATTTATATTCTCACACTTGATTGTTATATTTTATACTGTTTATGTTTTAGATCTTTATAATATTCAGCTATTTATAATATGTATATTATAGATATCATAATATATATAATATATACTATTATATATAATAATATATATCTTATATATACCTTTATAATGTAAAGCAACATCCCTTCAGGACCTGGACTGCTACTAGGAAGCAGCACCAAGCACCTTCAAAAGCGACCAGATACACCTGCATGCCATTGACACAATATCCTGTGAAACCACAACTTGGAAAAGAGGGTTTCTCTGATCTGACAAAAATCCAGTGATACCTACAGGGAAAAAAAAATGGTGCTTTTTCTGATCAGAAAAGGAAATCAGAATTACTGCTGAGGTCTCAAATGTGAAAGTATCAGTGCAAAGTAAATGCAATGACTCATCAAAGACAGGAAAGCAGCGTAAGACGAGACACGCAAAAGCAAAGAGGAAGGAGGGAACTGGGCTTTTTTAGTATTCTAACATCACCTGCTGAAAGTTCCACACTAAAGAGTATTACTGAAGAATATTATCAGATGGGAAATTGGAGGAAGTGCGTACACTAATAATCAAGAATGCAAACAAGCCTTTGAAAATAATGAGAATGATTAAATAAAAGCCATTGCTAGTGAAATTTTCAAGCTGTAAGCCATTAATATCCTTTTACCAGTTTCAGGCAGTATCAAATGAATGTGAATGGTAACAAACAGGATTTTCCACTTGCTTTATAATGTATCAAAGCACCTCCAAATGCATGTTTGTTTATTTACTGCATGATTCCTTTACACAGAGAAAATATTAGGATGACATTGGTATTATCCAACAGTAGTCATTGGAAACTATCTCACAGATACATAAATGCCCTGTGCAGTCAGATAAAGGTCAGCATTCTGCCTTCTATGGCAACACCTACTAAATGTTTCTGCAAAAGGCACAAAAAAAAGTACAGTGTGGACTAATTTTTAGTCGTTTCATCTTCCTGTTACAAGGAAAGCAGAACAAAAACAGTTGTATAGAAAAAGTAACATTTAACTAGTAAAGACTGGTGTAATAAATACTCTTTCTGGAAATAGGTTATAGAGCACATGAGAAGGAAAAATGGAATTTGAAAGGAAGTGCATGAATCATAAAAATCAGGGAGTGTTGAAGTTTGTGACTTCATGTATATCAACTTATCTAAAGGTTTTAATTCAATCTCTGTGCTTTGACTTTCCTCTGGGCCTATGTCCAGAGGAATTCTCACTCCAACATCAGAGTTAGTGACAACTCATCTACAGTAGAGCTATTTCATCAGCATTCCAAAAATCTGTAGTTAAAGCCTTGGTGTCAAACTGGCTCTGGGCCATTCAGAGGACAAAATAGTCCTCCTTCTATGCTATCTTCCCTTTTCTCCTAGCAAAGCAAATCCATTTCACCCACACACATCAGCTTATCTTTACCTGGATGTGACTGACCCTAATGCTCACAGTCTCATAACCTCCTCTAGTGCCACCAGATACTTCCCTTCTTTGCTTTCCTGTCTCTTCTGGAAGCTTCCTGCACCTTTCTTTCTTTCTCTCATGCCCCAGCCTGCCCTGTGTGACCTGCTGTTTGCATTGTGACCAGCCCTGGGTAGCCACGGGCACTCCTGCGGTGCCCCACAGGTTGCCCCAGGGCTGTGGACCTGGCAAGGCCAGTGGGGGAAGTGGCAGTGTGGATTTCTGGGCCCAGCTGCGATTGTGCTGCTGCTGCTGCCTGCTGTTTCATAGTGCTTGGTCTTCACAGCCCTATGCTGACAGCCTTCGATATTCCTTCCACCAGCCAGCCATATATGGCTAAATCTGTAGAAACTCAGGACTAAACAGATGTCTTTTTGATAGAGCAAGCAGCCCCAGGCAGATCCCAGGTTACCTGTTGCCTTCCCAGAGGTCTGCCTGCACACAGCTAAATACCCCCTTCCATCTGGCAAGGGCACCCCCCTCAGCAGGACTCCACAGCAGCTGTGTCTCTGTTGCAAGGGCCCCAGCAGCATCATGGATTTCAGCCTGCAGATTTCTGTTCCAGCAGCAGTGCAAGTGAGGAAGTAACAGCCAGCCAGCTGCTGCCTGTGCAGATCCCAAATTGCTTGCAGGCAGGTTCAGACACATTTAAGAAAGCCTAGAATGAACCTTTTCACATGTGCACACTCTGATGGGTCCAGTTGATGCAAATGCCTGTCATCATCAATGTTTTGAGTCATGAATTCATTCCATCAGTTGGCATCTACCAGGTACAATTAGGTGTCCACACAGACTGGGACAGATGTACGACAATACTGTCCCACGCAGGCCCTGCAGGGGAGGGGATGCATCCCATCCTTCTTTTAAATACAACACTGAGCAGTCTCTCCACAAGTCAAACCACGCAGACAAAAACTTTGTGAGCAATTCTAAACGCAACAAATCTGTTTTCCCCAGACACCCTTAACAAGCAACCCTAAGGACCAACAGTATTTGTATGACTATAAAAACATCACACAGGAATAACATCATGTATAGTGACAAGAACCATGAATGAACTGTAAAATTATGCACAGAGCTGTATCAGGCAACAAGAAAACTGCTTATTTTTAAAAATGGAAAAGGAAAATGGGGTAAAAAATGATGGTAGAATATCTGAGAATATTCCTCCTCTCACAGATTTGCCAGGCTTTGCTTCTGGGCTCTCTATTGGTATTGCCATTTCACCTGTGAATTAAGCCAGGTTGTGTAGCAGACCACAAAAAGTCAACTTGAACTTGGAGCTGGAGATGTTAATTTTTCTTGCAAGAAAAGATACTGCTTTTTACCTTGACCATAATGCCCAGTTAGTGAAGAAAATGAAAAGAACTGAGCTGAAAAGAGGAAGAGTGCAAGAGCAAGGCTATACCTCTTTTATCAGCACTGTGCTGTTATCAGATGGCCACATCCACAAAACCCTCACACAGAAAACAGCAGACTGTGATTGCAGAATAGTCAATGACTTCAACTTCTACCTACGCACTGCAAGATAAAAGTAGTGTGTGATTAATCATCACCATAGAATTACAGAATGGTTTGGGTTGGAAGGGACCTTAAAGATCATCTAGCTCCAATCCCCCTGCCATGGTGGGGGCTGGAACCAACAATAGCCTCAAGGGCTGGATTCCAAGCAAAGGTTTGGGGAACAAAATGTGTGAGTTTTGTTGTTCAAAGGAGGGTGGCACAAGCACTGCCATTCTCTCGAGAGGCCCAGCACACGTCCAGCTGATGTTCTTCAGGCTCTTCTAAATGTCTGAAAGCACACAAATCTCACCAGAGCAGGACAGTGATATGCCTGCTTCAGACTTGGTATGTTCCTCAACACGGCTTAAACTACTGGGGTTCTCACTTCACAAAAGAATCAGAGTAAAACTCTCAGCATGGTTGCTCCCAACTAGCCCAAAGCAGGAGCCTCCATAGGAAATGCCACTTCCCACCAGTCCAGACACTCAGAGTGCTTCCCCTCCACCCTACCAGGGAGAAAAGAGGCTCCGGAAGAGGCAGCTCGGTCTCAGGATACAGAGGAGTTAAGGGAAAGAGGTGGAGAAGAAGTTACCCTGGACAGATTTCTGACACAAAGAAGCACTGAAAAGAAAGTTTCTGTCATTTTCTCAAAGTGTTACCTCTCTCCTCCAAGGCTGCAATGGGCTGAACAGTATCTGGAGCTTGCTTCATGGGCTCTGCTTCAGCACAGTGCCTCAGGTTGAGTTCAAACACCATTTTACCAGGACCACTGCTCTGTAGCTATGATAAGGAAAGTTAAATGACAGCTCAGGTGAGCACAAAGGGGTCAGACAACCAGGCCAGCTGCTGGCCTCCAGTACTGGTGTATCCACACAAACACACTGACCAACCCAAGACCTATATTTTGCCTTCTTGTGCACTGCCCCAAAATCTACTACTTTTTATATCTGATCCACATAAACTTTGTTTTAGCAAAACCTCATCCTACTGATTGGAAGTAGCTCCTGCTTAACAGCCACAAATTTAGCTATTACATTAAAATATCCTTGTACGTGAACCACATTATGAGTCAGAAAGTAAATTTGAGCAGTTACTCATGAATGAGATCACTGATAGGTCCTGGAAACCATCAGTTTAAACATTTAGAAGAAGACAAGAAAGCACATCTGATATTGGGAAATAACCAGAGAAGAAACAAGAAAAAGGCAGGTTGTGGTACTGTTTAAACCTCTGATTTGCTTCCACCTTAAATTACGTGGGCAGTCCTAGTTTTCTGATCTCAAATAGGATACAGCACAAGTGGAAAAGGATCAGAGAAAGGCAGCAAGGTAGTGGAAGCTTCATATACAAAATAACAGGAGACCTGTTAAGCAACCTGCTCTAGAAGAAAGTATCCCTGCCCATGGTGCAGGGTGGAACCAGATGATATTTAAGGTCCTTTCAAACCCAGGCCACTGGGTGATTCTTCAGCCAACGGAAGAGATCATGGAAAAGGAAATTACAGACATTACTACAAGAGGATGAGCAACACAGATGGCTCATGACTGTTGATTGTGTCCTCCAATAAAAGAATTAGGGGATATTAAAAGAAGCTTGTGGGAACACTGTTCAAAAATATGGATGTGGGATGCAACAGAGAAGGTGCTTTGGCAAGGAGATCTTATTTTTGTGCACATTGCCTCTTGTCCTACCAGCGGGCAAGAGAAATTTCACTCCTGAGAAATGCTTGTCTCCCTCTCCTCCACTCTCTCCCTTTCAGGTATTTATACACACTGATGAGAGCACCCCTGAGTCTTCTTCAGGATGAACCATCCCAGTTCCGACATTCCTCATAGGAGATGTTCCAGTCCCTTCATTGTCTTTGTGGACCTGAATTGAACTGAACTTGCTCCAGCTAGAAGATCTATGTCAATCCCTCCATCGTCTCCTCTCCAGTAGCTTTCCTACCTGACATTTACATTAGGCTTTTCACAATTCCCACAATGTCCATATTCAAGCACCATCACATCTGCATTCATCACAGAGCTTTGGTTCTTTTTACCCCCCTCAGAGTGGTGTTTGCCACCCTGGGGCTATGCCTATCCTAGCAGTACTTCAGCACAGTAGTTCAGGCAGATTTGTAGCTTAATGCTTCATTGAGTTTCATCTTGGCCCAACACTAGCACATGGCCAGCAGCAGGGAATGAATACCCAACAGTAGTTGCAGCACGTCAGCTAAACTCCTGAGCAAGTCTCCGGCTGTATTAAATCCCAAAAGAATCCATTTTAGATCCAGAGGCAGTCCCATGGGGCAAACAAATGAGAGACAGAACTGTTCAAGATGGGCACTGGTATCTCGTATAACCCTGATTTTGCTGAACTCTATTATTGCCTCTGTGTCCTCATAATTTCATCCAACTCACCTGGCAGAATCTCGACTTGTCTCACTGGCACATGTAATGACCTTGCAATGGCACTGCTCATCTACCTCGTTAGCCAACAACATTATAGTTGATTTTCCTTAGGCAGGATTCCTCTGGCATTACTACCTTGTGTTGTCCTTCAACTACAGAAACACAATTAAATTCAGGAGAAGTCAAGCTAATAAATCCAGAAAGAAAACACAATTTTTGTTCAATTATATTGTTTCGTTTTCCTCCCAAATATTTTTTTGCTTAACAATACACTAGATTTTAGATGCAACAGGCACACTTCCAAAGAAGTTCCCAGCAACCTCCGACACCAAGAATAAGGGCACTGCTTATCATTAGCAGTTGAACCACCACATTTGAGTTGATAAAATATTGCTGGAAGCAGGCGTCTGAGCAGGACACACAGACATCTCTGTAATGACAAGAAAGTTATTCCTAATACCTTATTTCTTTTCTGTTCTTCTTTCCCTCTGTGTTTCCAACCAAATTGCAAAGCCATCCCTGTAGAGAAAAGGGCTAATCAAAGAAACATGAGGGAAACAGATGCTGATTCCATAGTAGGCATCTCCCAGCTGTATGTGGGGAGACACTGCCAGGGAAAATGCTTTGCTTCCCTTCTCAGGGGGATGGCTGGGAGTAGAGGAGTGTCACCCCTCACTCTTGTGCCAGGACATCAATGCTGGGGCTGGATTGTTTGGCTTGGCAGGACTGAATTTCAGCCAGAACAGTCCCATGGTCTGGCTAACTACCTGCCAGTCCTACTGCTTTCACGAAAGAGGCAGTAACCAGAGGCAGTAACAGCGGCCTGGTCCAGACACACACACTAGAACCGGTGCACAATTCTGATACAGTTAAGGCCCCTCCTAAAACTATGTATATGTACTTGGGAGTAGCGCACACTGGAGGGAAAAAAAAAGCTCCTAAACTGTGAAAAAATACCAGTATCACATTTGTATGTCACATCTGTCGTGGATCTCCATTCATACCTCCCAGTTAAGGGATCTTGCCCTCATCTGTTGATGCTGCTCACCACAAGTGATGCTGCTCTGTCACCACACTGTCAGCTCTTGGCACGTACCCTGGTTTATCTCCTGGCTATGCTATTTTCTGCCTCTTCCATTCCTGCATAAAGCTCTTACCATTCCTTCCCCCCCACCCCCTTTTTTTTTTTCAATGAATCAATCAGAACCAGCCTTTCCGCCAGTCTGAAGTTCTCTACAAACCTTTTAAATTCACTCGCATTCAGAGAAATATTTCAGGTGCTTCTGTCATATTTAGTGCCAGCCCTCAGTTTTAAAAGTCCTAGGACTGTGGAAATTTCTGCTTTTGTTTTTTTGTTAAAGGTTGCTTTCTAGACCTCTTGCTTGTAAAGAAACTCCTGACACTGTCACCTGTAAGGAACAGACGGCAATTAATTTATTTTAAAATAATGTAGGCATTGAGCTATTCTCATGAAACCTACAGCTTCTGAAACAGTGGGAGATGAGAAATCAAATTGGATACTTATCCTTCTTTTCTCAATAGTGCACTTTCCCCCCATGAATTCTGTCCCTTTGTCTTTTCACTCAGAACCCTCTGATGAAATTCTTGCTAACACGCAGTTAATTTTCTTAGCTCTGTCAGCACATTTATATATCTTTTTTTTTTTCAATATACTTTTTCTAAAGACATTTTAAGGTACTGTATAGATAGCACATTGGAATGATTATTCATGCAATTTTAATGTATTTTTTATTACTTTAATAGTCCACCAAAGAATGTACAGCCAATATTAAAGTTGACTAAAATGAAACATCATTTTGAGTCTTCTATGTGGATTTTAGACAGGTTTTCCTACCATATCCTTTAGTCTGACATAATTCCAAAGGCGTTCTTTCAATTTTTCCTTTTCATACTCTGTATCTATAGGTGATTGCATTCTGTCTCCCCAGCATTGCCCTGTACTGCCCACAAGAAGTACCTTCTGTTCCCCTTTTTTCTGCTTTGCTTGTTCCTTAGCACTTTTAAGACATCACACACCATTCACATATCCACTTAGAGCTTTTCAAAATCATGAAAATGACCAGCAGTGAAAGAGTTCGTGAGTAGACAACATCAAGCAAGAAAGTCAAGAAAACTCCCAAAATCTCTCAGATCAGCTGGAGCTGGAGCCTGTATTACCATCTTTAGACTGTACTACCACCCATCGGCTTGAAGCAGAATCAACAGAAGCAGCTGTGCGGACAAAGCTTCTGCTCTGCCACTGCAGCACAGCTCCTACAGGGATGTGAACCCCAGCAGCTGGAAACTCCCCATTCCTGATGGATTTAGCTGCAGCGGCTAGAAAGATCCACACCTCCCATTATGGTCCTCTTTGACCACAGCTTTATCTGACAGGGATTTGGGCTTTTCAAGGATTTTCCGTGGTAGCTGGTCCAAGACTAGATTTCTTTTCTACGAAAAGTGAGGGAGTTTAAAGAAGTAATCACCTAATTTTTTTTCCCTTTTTAAAATTTCTTTTAAGAGAACATTATTTACCAATTTCAAATACAAAGTTCTTTTCACAGATGAAGGTGCAGGCTATCTCGCTCCTCTTTCTCATTCTGGGAGGTCTTTCACTCAGGATCACTCTTTACAGCTTAAGCTTGTTACTTAAATCTCAGTATTGCAGGTAAAACTACTTAACTTTGAAGGTTCTTGTCAGCAGGAGTAATGAAATGCCACAGGTTTTGATGTCAGTGTAATCCAGTGCATCTTTAAGTAATTTATTATTTTATTTGGTCAGATAAATCATCAAACCTGTTTCTTTTCATTGCAGTCATCTGCATCCTGCTGTAATTTCTTTGGGCTTTACTGCAGTTGCAGCAGCACTGCTCAAGTGGAACAAAATATGCTGGTCCAAAAATAATTAAATACAAATACCATTCTTTATGTGCCTACTTCAGGCATAGTTTATCATACAACTAAATACCTATATAAAGACAGATCACAATGATTTTTGTCCAGGAGCTATGAAAAATGTAGACCACTGACATTCAGCCCAACCTGCATATCTTGTGAATGGAGCTTCTGTTCCATATTGACATACACTGTACAGCAAACAGGTAATTTTTAGAAAGCTGCAGCATTAGTTTCAACCAGCATTAGCATAACGCTAATTACCTTCGGCCTAAAATGTACATAACTATTAGAATATAAAAACTTTTAGCTTTACTTTCGCTAGGATTGCTTTAAAACGTTTGCTTAACGTCATAGAAGAATAGTAAGATTTGCACGCAGACACCTTTCTTGATATTAAAACATTAGCTCACTTAATGTCCCTGATACCCAGCCTTCAGCAGCTCAGCACAGTAATCACATCTTGCTTTACAGCAGTTCTGGATGAAGAGCTCTTCATGTCAAAAACAGGTGATGTAGCCCCATAGTACTGGCTTGTATCTTGGAACCCAAGCAAGAGGTAAAGACAAACCCTTGTGCAGGGAAAGATGCAATCACAGCTTTCAGGGTCTGTGAATATTGGTATCAGTGGATTTTGAGATTCCGATTTTATTTACAGCTAGCAAACCCAGTAAATATTTAACCTAATTCATAATGTAGCTATTTACTGGGTTTGCACTAATGCAAGGTAGTAACAGACAGAATAAAGGAATAGTCTGAGTCTTTCTTTACAGAGTGTGAACATTTGGGATGTTTTTTTATGCTATTCCTGCTTGGTGAGACTGACTATGAATAAGGAGACAGCTAAGGTGGTACAAACTCAACAGCAGAGTGCATTTTGTCATTATTATGAGAATGCTTATTTCATAACTGTGAACTTAATTTCATAACAGATGAACTCTGACCCTGTTATTTTGTACCATGTATTTTTAAAAGCCACAATTTATTTATTGTCTGTACTTTTATAGCATTTCCTTTAAAAACTTTCCATGTATTGTCCATTATTTTCAGTAATAAAAATATTTTGGAGCATTTTCAACATAGAACCATACTAATTATAGGAACTGCCTGATTTTTTTTGTGGTGTGCCTTGAAGATACAGCCCTTTTTTCCCCATTAAACAGTTCAACATTAATGCCACTTCAGAATATATGGAATTTCACTCTTACTAATATGAACCATAATGTGTGGAAAATACTCAGCTGTATAAACTTGCTGAAATCTTTATTAATATTTCAAACATCATCTGTTTAAAAGAAACTGCATTTTGGTTCCACTCAGCAGAGGGCAAAGTTATTTGAGCAGGTGATTAATTTAATTAGAAAGCTGTTCTAAAGATAACTTCTTTTTTTTCATACAGTGTTAGTATGCTTATGAGTATTTGACTGTAGCCTTATGCTGCTACACTAAGTATGTAATTTTATTAGATCTCACAGAGGAGGGACAGACCTTCAAGCACTATTTATGCATACACTGAAAGGTATCACACCTTTCAGAAATGCAAGTGTTGCTCCAGTGGAACACCTGAATAATGAATTATTTACGATAGCAAGGAGGATGGGAGGGGAGCCCTCCTTCAAAGTCATGTTTGTTCCTTTCTGCATGTTTACATGTAATTATTTTTCTAGAGTCTTGATGTTAAAATTTAGGTAAGTCTGACATCAGAACTGCTTTTGGACTTCAAAATCTTTGTTTTAATTTTTAATAAATGTAGCTTCAGATACTGAAGATGTCTACGAGCCAATCTCTGCTGCTCTCTGGAGACAGGATCTATTAATATACAATCTCTGCTCTGCAACTCCATATTGTTTTGTGCATGCAATGTGAAATCTACAGAAATATTGTTTCTCTAAAGCACTCCTCCTAGACTCGAATTTTGAGTATTTCTAGTGAGTTACATTGGCAATAGAGCAGCAGTGGTAAAACTTGTTCAGATTAATAAAATTTATAATTAACACCTGCTAGGTGGGTCAATACTGTCCGGTGAAAGGCAAGACCACAACGGGGGTTAGCCAGCTATTAGTTTATTGATAATAAAATTGCAATCAGCATGGGAAGCCTCAGTAACCACAGAGAGTTGTGAAGGAAAAGCAATCTGGTCAGGTACCTGATCGAGGTTCAGTCCAGGGTCATCCCTCCCTCAACTTATATACTTGTTCTTTTTGACAGCCGGTTTTATATACCTATGTATCTCTATAAATCTATTTCATGCCCACCTGGTTACACATCCAACAATACAATGATACAATAATCAGAAGCTGGGGTCACTGAGACCTGAGGATCATCAGTGGAGGCAGGATGTTTGCTTTGTGAACTGGGGCTACATCACACACATTGGGCCATGTCCTTGATTCCTTGATGATCTTCCAAGTCCTCTCCCTGCAAAAAATACATCCCTGTGTGGTGCATTTCTCTCTGCAAACTGCGGGGACGAGGCTTAAAACCTTGGAATAGATGATTTTATGTATGGCTTTTCTTTCACTCCAATCAGCACATTACAAAAAAAGACAAAACCCCCCTAACCTTGTGGTATAGCTATTTACACCTGCAGCAGCACAGATATTTACGTGTCAAAAAACTTATATACAATAGTATGTTTCCTGTTATTTCCATATTAAAAAAAAATGTAATGCAAAAATATTCTTAAATTCCTTCCTCAAAATAATTTGAAAACTTACATGGTGTTTTAGGAAGGCTTTTGAAACAATGTGCACAAACAAAGATTACCTGAAAATACTGCCTGAAGGAAGACAATGAGAATCAGAATGGCAATATGCCACCAATAGTGCTGAGAAAATGCAGCTGTTCTGAGGTTGGCATTTCTTTCGTTCACTCGGCTCTCTCTATTCTGGCTGATTCATATCAATCCCAAAGCAAAAGTCATCAATAAGGTGCTTCATTAAGACATGGAAAATAGTCTTCAGTCTTGAAGAGGACTGGAGGTTCATAGAGGGTCTGCTGTTGTCGTGAGGAAGACGATTTCTGCAAATTAGATAAGTTTATCTTTTACCTTTTTCATACAGCATTTTAAAACAAAGCCTGCAGAGCTAAAACGCAAAACAAGAAAAGTTTTTAAGGCATATCTCCTTAGTTGAATGAATTCTTAATCATAGCTCAGGTGAGTCTGGCATATTCCTAATATGACTGAAGAAACACAGCCTTTGACCCTTGCCATTCCAGCACCTAAACAGACTCAGTCCTGTAACGAGTATGAGATGCCAGCACTGCAGGAACCAAATTGTACCATCCAGGTGATGGCAGAGTCATTGAAACCTTCACCCTTTCCAAGCCATACACCTTTACCTTTTCTGCTCCAGCCTTTGAATTCTCCTCAGTGGCTTCTTTTGAGTCAATTCTAGGTCTTTGTTCTCATTTAGTTACTCACAAAGCCCTCCGATGGAAACACACCTAGCTAATGTTTCTTTCAAGAAGGTTGCTGCTCCTCCTGAGCTTCTTCATATGACACACTGTTAAAAATAATCTGGTAGTGGACTGGAAAAGAGCTGTTACACTGTTTTTCAGGAAAGGTGTAAATGTTTTTGTTAAATATTAACTGTACATTGTTTTGCTGTATCAAATGGCTCATGGGAAGAGACAACGTCAAGGACCACTAGTGACTACTGTGTCAGCCTTGCTGCGTGTAAATAATGCTGCAACGCAACACAGACCCAGGGTATGTTTTCAATACATGGCATTAAACAGAGTGCTTGAAATCAAGATTTCATTCATTAACAATTCTTTTCAGCTAATAAAAAGATTTTGATGAACTATTTCGTAGAGCCCTCAGTGTGGAATGAGGAAATTAGTCTTCACCAATAACAAAGTTAAAAGCATACCAAATATCATCAGTACCCTTGGAGTTTAGAATGCTTTTACAGCACCAAAATGAAGATACAAGTAACCATACCTACAAAACAGCAAAGTGGAAATTTCCCAGTATTCAGTTGAGCTGTATACTTGTACTCCATACGAAATAAGTACATATTCTCCTGCTATATACAAAATTGCTGATACATTAAATTATGTCTTTAACTTGACAATACCATTAATTTTTCTAAGTTTGTTTTGACATTCAAGTTGCTATGAAATTAAAAAATATAAACAAGGATCTGATCTATAAATAGTGTATATTATCAACGTTCTCTGTATTACAAATTTTGCCAAATGTAAAAACAACCTTCAAAAACAAAGTTCTAATTTTTAAAATAATTTCCTACTCTGTACTGTCCTATGAGACAACACCCTGCAAGCAAGGGAAACTAAGGTCACAGCTTTTCTGCAACTCCTGACACTGATTTAAGAGGCGCCGTATTTGCCTCTGTGCAAGAAGGGGATAATTTCAATTCAGTGAGGAAATTTATAGGCAGGCACAGTACCCACAACTGCCTAAGTACACATTTATGATCAGTTATTTTTGCAGCTGCTTAGCAGACATTTTTACCTTTTGAGAGTCTACATTCTTAGCGATATTAGAAGTCTTACAGTATGTTCCTTACACTGCCTGGTATTCACAAGGGAAGAACTTTGGGCAAAGTCTGAAAGGGAGATTGTAAATACACATCTTGAGAAATAGAAAATACAGCCTCTGTGTAAAGAAACAGATACATTTAAATGAGAAGAGAATGAAGGAACATGACTAAATTAAACCTAGCAACATAATGTGAGCTACAGCTACAGTGAAAATCATGACATCAGAATAACCTTCTTTGCCAAACCATGTATTTTAGCATTGATGCATTGAGCCAGTTAAATGTCAGGCATATGGAGAAATCTCTATAGGCATTTTCATTCAGATATGCTTGTGTTTACCACTGAAAATAGGTATTTTACTATGCAATACTCAGAACCACTGAGGAACAGTAACCTGCCTGAATCAAATAATGCCAGTAAGTTCTGAATGTTGCTTTATTGCTATCCATACCCTAAGAAACCACTGGAGATGACAGGTTCACCTTCCTGACACTTTTAAAGATTTTCTACCTTTTCAATTGTGGAAAAACTGCTTATTCGATAAAGTGTTTCCATACAAAACTAAAATACTAAAAAAAGCACTTTCTTAGAACTATCAAACTTTCCAGCTGAAGATTACAATTCCATGGTTGATAACTGTTTTTAGCAAAAAAATGGAAAATTCTGTTGAATATTCTTCACGGCAACTTAAGCAGTTTTTTGGTTTTGTAACTGGCCCATAAACAGCAGCTTTTTTTGTTGTTCTGGTTTAGCTTTTTTTTAAAGAAAAAACTACAGAACCCTAAACTTAAACAGGAAGGAAAATGAAGGAATGAGATGAGAAATTAACTAACTTAAAGACTGTACAGTAAACTGTAGTGAAGAACAAGTTCCTTGAACTGAGCCTTAACAAGACAACACATGTTCAACTTTATGTGTTTTTCTCTGCTGCCACACATGCTTGGAATTTGTGGGAACAAAAACACCTCAAAAAGCCACAACCTTCTTCCTCTCCCCCTCTACAAAGCTATTTTCTTCAACATTCTTACCAGAATAGAGAAACCTGAGTTAGTACAGGATGAATATACAAAAAGATAAAATAACCTGTGAGCTGGCAAGATGCAAGAGTAGAACTTACAAATGATGTACTGGCAGGTGATGTCAAGAAGCATCAGGCATTCAGGTGATTTTTTTTTTCTAAAACCAGAAGGTTATTTTAAACCTGAGGCATAATGCCAGTTCAGTGTTAGGTAAGGCATCTCCAAAATATACCAGAGAGAGCACTTCAAGTCTTTTGTAAAGGAACAGTCCACAAGGAAAAACAGAGAAAACTGCATCCTTAGAGAGTTTACCAAGGTGGTAATATTATTATCAAACTGTGCAGATTGAATATAAATATGATCTTTATTTTAAAAATACTGTGCAGATTAGCTTTCATTTTCTTTTTTGGTAACATTTGTGCAGTGATGTTATTCATGCAGTAGGATTCTTTAACAGCGCTGCCTGTACAGGCTCTTCCTACTTGCTCTGCATACCAGGAGAGATCAGGGGTGCTTTAGGATAAAGGCTTGTGCATTATGTGCTGGTTTGTGTCCTTCACACTCATTTCTTTGTGTGCTTGGCCTTGTTTTGCAATGTTACACAAATCCTTGTAAGAAATTATATTTTTAAGTTTGGTTGTTTTCTTTTTTCTTAAAGAAGCCTGAGAACACTGAAAAAATCCTAATAAAGTACATAAAAAACATACAGCTACATTCAGATACATGTGTAACAAACTTACCATTACTTTAATCATCTACTCTAGTAAGCAGAGCAGCTAAGCTGGCCAGATGGCAGCAAAACTTTACTTACATTAAGGAAGGATGGCATGCTGATTGTGTGCAAGATTTTCTTGAAGGTGCTCGGAAAAGCTCCAAGGTCTGTTTCTGCCTTTATGACCCGTTCTTCCAGTCCAGCTACGCTATTCCCAATCATTTTCACAAAAGCCTAGTGTGAAAAATACCCCCAAAATAAACATGATATTTTCACTAACAAAATAAAACAGGATGATGTATCACAAAACAGTGGTGAAAGATTCATTGCTTAAAAGAGGAGTCAAAAACTTCATGCTCTATTTCCCTTCTGCCTACAAGTCCACTTTAATGCTAGAAATTACTTGAGATACTTAAAAGGCTGAAAACCAGGTTAAATCTAATAAAACAATCTTCCTCCTCCCATTTACCTTTCAAATAACTAACTTGGATTTTTCAGAATCTAGACTTCTATCTGCCTTTCTACTACCAAAAGAAAAACCAAGGATCTGAATCAAGAGTTTGAAGCTTTTTCGGGGATCAAGAGACCTCTCATTCTATTTGTTTCTGAAATTTTGAAAGCTAGTACAAAAAACTGCCTTGCTTCAAGCAGTCAATGAACTTTTTTTAAAAAATATATTTAAAAATGATCTGAAACATGTTCGGAATTCTCAAAGTGCCCAGAAATTCTTCATAAATTTAGACCTCTTTATTAACCATGAAGTATTGAATCCAGAGAGGACATGGAGAGCACAACTGACCAGAGCTCACTCCACATGTGTGCACACACACACAGAAACATGCACACATTGATTCTTCCCCCCGTTAGGAAACAGAATACATGTAGAAGACATCAAATACATACCTCTAGTTTGTCAATCTTCCTATATATCTGCCTCATTTCTGTAGCTTTTGTGTAAATTTGAGGTATACTTTCATTGACAACTTGAGAGGAATCACTTCGAATCTAAAGACAATTCAAAGAAATGATACCAAAGTCAATGAATGAAACAAAATGTTTAGTAGATTTTATTTGGAAACTAGACCCGTGCTCCAATGAACAGATTAAAATGTAGAGTTTAAAAATACCAGACTAAAATTAGTATAAAAACACTAGATTGAAATCAATAGACTATAGCTTTTTTGTATAGTTCCTAATTAACTTTGAAGAAAATGTATTTTGCAGAGACTAATATTTGCCTTTATACTTATATTAAAAATAGGCTAATACAATCTCTTCTGAACTGAGATGGAACATTTTCTAAGACACACTAAAGAATTAAATATATTAAGTTAAAATTTTGTCTTAAGTTTTACTACCTGCACTTTTCCTCAGGTTTGTTAAAAAAGTCAGGCCACAAAAATCTTAGTTTACTGATATTAAAAAAAACCCCAAACCCACAATAAAGTTTCCCTGTGTGCTACACTTTAAAAGACAGCCTGTCGACCAGTGTCAGCTTACAGAAACTTTCCATTCAGTTTCCCCATCTAACCCTATGAGGAAAGTGAAAACAAAGCTGCCTTTCTGAAAAGAGGGTCCCCTCCCCTAAAGACAAATCTAGCTTTGGTGGTTTGGCAACTTGGATTACATACTTTCATTTAAAAACCCACAAATGATGTATTTATGTGTTTTAAAGGCGAAGCAGAATATAATACTGTTCTTTTAAACCTCTGTCATTGCACCACTCAAAATGGGATTCAGTGCACGTACATGGACAAGAATACAAATACAAATACATAAATATGCAGTTAGGAAAAATTTCTTCACTGAACGTGATGTCAGGCATTGAAGCAGTCTGCTCAGGGAAGTGGTGGAATCACCATCCCTGAAGGTATTTAGAAGATGTGGCTCTTTGGGACATTGTTTAGGGGTGAACATGGCAGTGCTGGGTTAATGGCTGGATTTGATGATCTTAGAGGTCTTTTCCAACCTAAGAAGTTCTATGATTCTATAGCTATATGGACATATTTTGCTGACATTAAAGTTCGGTAGTTTTCACCCATGAGTTACCTGATTCCCAAAATAAGTCATCTAATTATCAAATGTGTTTCCATACCGGAATCTGCCTAGACCAAAGGCTTCTTCCTCTCTGTGCCTTACTTAAAAACACCGATTAAACGGTGTTCTGACTTCAAAAACACAACCACATGCAAGTTGTACATACCATGTCCAGCATTCCCACGAATTCATCCACCCTGGTCAGTAAATCTTCTAGACTCTTGTCTAAGCTTTCTATCTGCAAAACAGACATCACCTAAAGTACTTGTAAACACATACACACACAAATCCCAGCCAGTCTCACAAACAAGACCATCGAGTATAGACAACGGTCAGACTACAGCCAGCCTCCCAGGAATCCCATGGCTTTTCCCTCTCTCGGCTTCCTTCAGCGCAAGCGACGCGACCCCCGGCACGTCCTGTCCTGCACAGCACCAGCCCGGGAGCGTGTCCAGCTCCAGAGGGCTGCGCTCCCACGACAGCCCCTTCCCGGCGCCAGGCCCCTCCCATGCCCCTGTAACCGGGAGCTGAGCAGAAGCCCCCGGGAGGGCCCGGCCCGGCCCCTCGCCCACCTGCTCGCTGAAGAGGCTGCGGTCGGCGAGCAGGTACGCGGAGTAGGCGGCAGCGGTGGCGCTGAGCGACGCCTCCGAGGCGTCCTCGTCCTCCGCCTCTCCGAGGCCGGAGGCTCTGCTTTGGCTCTGGGACACGTTCCCGCTGTCCGCGCCGGAGCAGGCGTCCGGCACCTCGGCTCCAGCCCGCTCGCCCACACCGGCAGCCGCCGCCATCCCCCCACCCGCTCCCTCCGGGTTGCGCCGCCCCTCACATGACCAGGAGGGCCGGCGCAGCCGCGCTCCCGGCGGGCGGGGCGGGATCGGCCCGGCCCCCGCGGCCCGGCCCCCGCGGCCCGGCCCCCGCGGCCCGGCCTTGGTGCGGAAGGGGAGGGACCGGCCTGGCCCCCGTGGCCCCGCCTGGATGCGAGATGGGCGGGATCGGCCCGGCCCCCGCGGCCCGGCCTTGGTGCGGAAGGGGAGGGA
>VZRR01002190.1:380754-446787 GCA_013398015.1 Oreocharis arfaki
GATCGGCTCGGCCCCCGCGGCCCCGCCTGGGAGCGGGCGGAGCGCACGCATGGCCCGTGCCCGGGCAGGGAATCGCGCCTGGCTGGAGGAAGCTCAGGCTCTGCCGTCTCCGAGACGCCTCCGCCGCTAGCTGGGACAGGAACGCGGCTCCGTCTGGGGGAGCGTTGATGGAGGATGTGCCCTCTACCAAGGGCTGGCGTGCCGCTGCTCCCTCACCCACAGAACCCTAAAGCCCCGTTCATTTAATCCCATACCCGAAGGGGGTTCCCGGTGTGTGAAACCTGAGGGGCTCAGCCGCGTTTCCACGCAGATTCCTCCGATTACGGCCTGAGTGGACTGTGGGAGGACACTGTATAACACAGCTTCACTAATCGTTATGGGGCACTCAAAATAGAAGCTGGGTTGTATGGGTCTGTTTGTATGTGTGTGTTTGTTTGTTTTCCCCACGACGACGTTGCATAAAATGTTTGCAAGCCTTAAAAGTTATTTTTCTAGGTGTTGGATACAAAGCCGACATATCAACAGTTGGCTGCTCTCCGTTTGTAATTTGTACGTGTGTGTGTGCAAAACAACTTAAGCTTCCTACCTCCTGCGATGAACTGGAGTGGAAAAGTTTGGATAGATTGTACTAGCACATTTTCTATGGACACTGATTGCCAGGAGGCTCCGGGGAAAGGTGTGCTGAGTGGCAGTCAGAGGTATCCTGGCCTTTTTCCAAAGAGCCAGAATTACCCCTCAAAGCCCTGAGGTCTGCAGCAGGCCATGCTATGAGGAGGGGAGGAAGCTAGTTGGTTCTCATGGAAATCAGAGTATCAGGAGCCTTTAGTAAAAGCAGCACTGAGAAAAAACACTATGGAAAGAAACTTGGTATCACTGAGCTCAAAGGAAGGGATCAAAGTCTGTACTGGTACAGAGAAAAGCACTGCACTAACATGGTTACATAGTTAAAGAGCCACCCAAACCGGATACCTTGTTTTCACAGGAATGGGAGATACTTCCACATAAAATGCTTGCGGCACAGGGAAAAATATAGAGTAGAAGTAAGACAGTGCACATTTTATTGCAGACAGGTCACATTTTCATCAGTTAACTAAGGTAAAATGAGTAACTTCAGCCAGACAAATCCACTTATTCATAAAAGTAGTCTTATTTAAGGTGTAACAATTTTTTCCTGATAAGATGGTCTGATCGACTGAAGCAGATCCAGTTATTCATTTTTTTTTACTGCACCAATAACCAGGATTTTTTAAAAAAATTAAAACCTTTGGTAAAGTACAAACACAGTTCTAAGACGAACAGGATCAACGTTCTATTCTTTACTGTGCTGGGAAAAATAAGTACAGCCATACAGCTGCTTTGATACCTAGTAAAGTTTTAATTAGAGTAAGTGAAAGGATTTTAAAATAAATTCATAAAGCAAATCTAAAAGAAATAAACTAAGTTCAATGTCCCAAAGATATTTAACAATGAGCAGAAGACTGGTTGTTCCACAGGTATTCTAAATTAGTGACAATGAATTAGTCCACACATCCTTTTTCCAGCCATTACAGATTCCAAAACAGAATGTAATTTTTCCAAACCAAGACTCCTGAATTTTCATATTCATAAAATATTTAAGAAATGTCTATTCCACCATATAAAAAAAAGCTTTAATGTACTACAAAGTTAAAAACAAAGAGCAAACGACACAAGCTAAAAGTAGAAAAATACATTTTAAAACATTTATATTTTGTTCCTTACACTGATCAAGATATAACAAAATATTTTAGATTAGACCACTTTCATAAGAACTCATGGTATTTCCAGAAGCAGACAGGTACTGACTCAGCAGTCACTGGTCACTCACTAGCCAGCTGGCCACCCAGCAAAGCTGTCTGACCTTCACAAACATCCAGTATATTTTAACTTTCTAGAAGTCCTGTGTAGACATTAAGCTTTATTATTAGAGGAGTCCAAAAATAACAGAACTATTCTAAGTTAGGCTTGAGAGTCAGTCAGCACCCCTCTGCTCTGCAGGGCAAACTTTTGTCAAGGAAAGACCTTGTGGATTCGGGTTGCCCCAAAGGTACAGCAAGGACCTGTGTCAGCTCTGAGACTTGCACGCCTAGAATCTCACACAACCATGATTTTTGAAAAAACAGAGATGATGGGGGGAGGGAAAAAAAACCACGAACAAAAAAAGGAGGTATTATCTAATAAATACGGTAAGAGAATGCAAGAGCGCAGCGGCGCTGGCCCCGCCGGCCGGCAGGTGGCGCCCACGGCCCGGCAGCCACGGCCTCGTCCCGCGCCGCCCCGCGGGCAGCGCGCGGGATGACACGGATAGAGATTTTCATATCTGGAGTTTCCTCTGGAAAATGCGCCTGCAGCGCCTCCCGAACGCGGTTACCACCGGAATAGAAAACGGCTGCTTTCACAGAGCTCGTCTGGATTAGACATAACGCTGAGAATACGGTGTAAACAAGTCGGCAGAAGGGCTGTGTGTAACAGGAGAAGACGGGATGGCTATCAAGAAGCACTCTCTCCTTAGCTGGTATTAGAAGAAAACCAGGTTCCACTTCAAATAGACATGTCTGTTACTATTAAAATCTAATTCATATACATGCATGTATAAATACAACTACCCATGCTTTCAAACCCGAGTATATAACACTGCCATGGGTAGCCTGTAAGACTGCTTAGGTTCATACCAACTAAAACAAATTTGTCTTCTCACTTCAGGGCTGGGACATAAACCAGGTTTTGCACTCTGGCTTTCCCCTGACAGATTTTGCAGTGCATGACAGTTTTATGCCTAACTCCAGATGCCACGTTTCCTAGAAAGCAACAGTTTTCTGCACCCGTGAGGTCTATGAGAATATCAGCTCCCTGTTTTGTGCACATGTTGCACCAGTCAATTGTCCTAATTGGCACTTAAGACTGTAAGGAGAATTGCAGAAATTGCTACTAAAGTGTAATGACTGTTCCGTCCTCCTCGATACCTCCTCTGGGGATAACCAGACTGTGTCGGGGATCAGTTTTTAAGGAACTGAGTAATTTGTGGATGTTGCCATTGCTTTCTCGGCCAGAGTTGTTGTTGAGCACCAGGTCCCTTTGAAGTCTGTGGCTGAGGCTGCTGCCATTGATTCGAGAGAGGCTACTGGAAGTAAGGCTGTGCAGTTTAGGAATGTGTTGTGGCTCCAGACCACCCTCGATGACAATGTCAGCCTCTTCATCACTCTCCATTTCATCAGGGTGGAAGTTCTGCAGCACATGGGACGTAGGCAAGCTATGGTGACTCGCAGTGCTGTCTGTAGACTGGCCAGAGCTACCAGACATCCTGCTGCTACGAATAATATTGTTCCTCTGGTTTGCTGGCTTGACCGTGATAATGAGATTATGGCTGTTGGCAATCATCATGTCTGTGACTTGGTCAAGAGTCTTTCCTGCTACTTCAATGCCATTCACTTCCAGGACTTCGTCATTCACAGCCAGCAAGCCTGTGCTCTCGGCCAAGCCACCAGGAACCATTCGGGAGATGAAGATACCAGGTACTTTTTCCAGTCCATGAGGAGTAACCCTTACGCTGGTGCCATCACGAATGTAAAATCCCAAGGGTTTCTCACACCCGTGTCGATACAGCCTCACTCTCCTGTGTGTTTCGGGAAGAATGTCCACATCGATAATGGAAGACACTGGTCTAAAATCATGAGGCATGCTAATGTTGATGTGGGGACGCCGGCGGAGGTTGTCATTGCGGAGTGTCACCAGAGCTTTCTTCTTCCTCGACAGCGTATTGGTCCCGAAATTGCTGTAGTCCACTTCATCTGAAAGAGAAGCAGCACCAGTGTATCAATCAAACAGAATAATTCAATCTGCAGGGCATTTTCCCCCTCAAACTGGTTCAGGGAAGGCACTAATAGTAATACAGAAATAACAATAATAATAATATGAAAAAAATAATACTAATATGGGAAAAAATCAAATTAATTCTCCCCTTTGCTCTAACCTTTGTTTCACTTTACGTCCATCAGCACAACACTCAGAATGAATTGATTGTTTACAATGAGTCCCCATACTTCTTCCATGTTTTGGAGAAGAGAGACTTCTAATTCTCAACTCCTGTTGTCAACTGGGCAGAAGGAAATTACTTGCTCCAAGCCTGATCTACTGTCTTGGACACGAGATTGTATTTTCATAACTGGATTGTAATTTTACACATCCCAAGCGGGCAAGGAGCATATACACATTCCTAATCTAAAAGTTTGAATTAAGGAGTATTTTAATACCCAATACACAGCCTTAACCTTAGGTACAAACATGAAAGCAAGAGTGCAAGAGAGTAGTTGGATATGCTTTCAGCTGAGGCTTTTCTAGTAAGAGATTTTTGTTAATATGCATCTCTTGGTACATCACTTTCCTCTTTGGAATATTTTACTTAATTTCAGCTGAACTTGACAGCAATAAAAAGTGCTAAAAGTGACAGATAACAAAAGGAACTGCATAAGCAAGCAGCCTGGCAGAAAGGGAAGCAGGGAGAAGAAAACTCTGCTTAGTCTGTATGCTAAGGATCACAGAATGGACATGGATTCACAGACACACTCCTGCCTTTGAGAGCATGATTCACAGGAAAATGCCTTCCTGGGGTCTGCAGTTTAAGGAATTGTTTAAATATTTCAGTCTCTGTAGCAGTGAAAAGTGATCACCTTTAATTTATCCAAGTAAACTAAGTTATTCCACATAAGAATTTCATGCTGTGCTTTGCATAAAAAATACTTAAATCATGAAGTTGTTAGTGTACAAATCATGTCACTGCATCTCACAGTAAAAATACTGTCCATATTTTAAACATGAACCATGCACTAGCTGGAAAGTTATTTCACCAGGAGTTTAAGCATGGTAACACTTTTCAGATAAACTAACAGACTTTTAGTTTATTCTCCTTCTGAAGACGAGCAGTAAAATACCAAAGTACAATTACAGAACTGCCACTGAGAAAACTGCTTCTCTGACAAATTAACCTCGCATAGCAAGGTTTGAGAAAGTAAGACAATACCTCTACCTGATGAAGGTTGGAGAGGAAAAAAGGGTGTTAGTGAAAACAAGCTTATAATTGCATTTCTATGTCTTGCAAGGTCTCATTTTCAAGCCCACTTTCAAGACATATTAGTGACAGACTTCAATTAAGTGACACTAAGTTACACTAATTAAAGGACAATAAAAATAAATGGTCAGTAGCAACCAGATCTAAATGAGCCTCCTCAGAGCAGGGTGTTAGATTAGCCGGGCTCCAGAGGTGGTCCCTTCCAGTCTAAGTTACACAGTGATCCTACATGGTCCTTTGGGCTCAAAAAAAATTTGTTTGAAGACTTCAGAAAGACTACTTCTGCATTCTCCTATAACTTATTTATACTGGCTATAGTAACTCTGAGGACATCACAAGGCATCTGGAAGGTCATTCTGAAGGAAAATTTTCTGTGAAATGAAGATATTCCTCATACAAATCTGTTGTGTTTAACTTCACATTCACCTCTTCTCTCTCCTCCCAGGATGTTCAGAGCTGTACCAGCTGCACAGGCCCTACTGTGTTATTTAGACTGGTGAGACACACTTGAGGATTGGAAGTCCTTAAAACCACCCAAACACAAAAAGCTCCCAACTGGTTTCTGGAAGTGTATTCACAGCCAAAATAGTGTCTGTGGAGAGATGGCACCTTCTCAAGTCCACCTGGTGAACAGTCAGTGCAGTGTCCACTCTTTTGAACACAGCAGCCAATTACTGCAGCCAAAGCCAGGTATTCCTCTTCTTCCTCAACAGGATCACCATCTACATTCAGCTAGTTCTGATAGATGATTCTGAAGGTTCACAACAAATACTTTTTCCTTGTCAAGTATGGGTGTCCAAGAGGTATCTTTCATCACCACAATCTCCAACACTGTACCCAGCTCACCCCCACAATTCACTGATAAATTTCTGTGACAGTCCTATGAAAACAACTTGGGGCTTCAGATTTAGAATATAAATTCTTCCTTGCTTGAAATACAGTGCTGTAGAGTAGTAGTGCTGTGCCTCAAGGTCCAAGAGAACCTTTATCACAAATTTTCAGTTTAAGATGACAATTAAAATTACTCATGAGTTTATGCATTTAAGACTGTCCCAGCAGTACTGGCAAAAAAAGCTTAAAACAAAACCTGCATCCCTTAAAGACTCAGAAAATTAGGCAAGTGAGAACAGCTCATTGCACTGCAGGTAGAATGAAACACATGCCCTGGTTAGCCATCTACCCCCTGGAAGCACCCAGGTAACTGTTACCTCCCCCTCTCTCTCTGTCAGTATACTAATACGTAATTACTTCAGGGCAAACATGCAAAAGCTTTACCAAATAACTAACCTGTGAATATTTGTTGACAAAACTATTTTCTTTCCCTTAAATTAACAGAAAACTAGAGAGTTAATTCTCACAAGATGCAAGTTTGTGATGATGAAGTAGCAAAGTCACAAAAGTATGATGGTCCTCCTAATATACATAAACCATTTCTGAAGCACCTCCCTTGAGCTGAACCACCAGCAGGGCACTGGCACAAAAGAAGTGGTTGTTTTGTGCCTGTGACCTCCTCACCTGCACTCAGCCCACTAACCAGTCTCTCCAGATGATCGCCAGCATTCCTAACCTCTGAACAGCTTCAAAACAACCACCTCCTTTAATAACAAAAAGCCCATCTCACCACAAAAATGCTAACTTTTTCCTCCAAACATGAACCAGGCATGAGCAAGGATTACATTACAAGTGATGCAGGTTACCTTCAGTGTGGGACCACTGGATAGGACTTAGTATTAAGAGGGCTGCACCATGTTTAAAAATGAAGTCCATGTCCTGTTGATGACTGGAGTTTTTGCTTTTAAAACAGTGCCAAGCAGTAGTTTCCAACTCTGACTCTAAAAGGGATTCTATACGAGGAAGAGGAAATCCTAATTTCAACAGGTAAAAACTGTTAAAAGCTATTACAAGGTTGGAGAAATGAGAGCTCATTTGAAGAGCTTTTAAGAAAATATACTAATTAACTTTATTTTCAAGAAAAAAATTGAAGTTTGGAATACATGCTCTTTGACAATACAAAGATTATTACATTACTTGAATTCAAGATAACCTGCTCTCCAGTAATCATATTTGCTTGAGACATCACCTTAAAATAAAAACTAACAAACAAACAAAAAAAAAATCAACAAAAAAAATCCTATAGAACAAAACAGCTACACCCTCAATGTTATTTAGAACCACTACTCTCACTGAAGGAATAAAGCAAAGTATCTCAACTGAAGTTTAACATCAGCTGTTGCTGTGAGAGCAGAGTCATCAATATCTACACCACAATGACAATAAAATCTCCTTCTTCACAAAGGAACTGGTAGAAATTAGACATCATTCACTCTTACCAACTACAGGGTGGTCAGACAATGGTGTTCTACCCCTTTCCACTACTAAACTGCTCAGGTGGCATGTGTCAGACTGAAATGGAAACTGTATCAGTGCATAATTTATGATGACACACTTTTAATGAAGGTCAGCAACCTGTTAGGTTTTGAGTTTCTCACCATATAGGATTTCAAGCAGGAATGCCACTTCTGCTATAGAAATGAACTATGCTTGATGCCAGGTCTCAGGCAAGACCAGAATATACCATATGGAACCAGACAGAGCTCATTTTTCATTTGTTGCAATATCAAATTCCCCTTTTGTAGAGCAAAAGGGATCTATAGAACTCTGCTTGGATACTAGCATAAAGAAGTGTCATCAAATGGCACATCCGAACAATGCTTAAAGCCCTGAATCTTACAGGGTGTCATGCTTTCTTATGTCTCAAATGAGGCCAGAGTTAAACGTTGCCTACATACAGGTGAGAGAGAGAGAATTAGTCTTTTAGGTCTTGAATACGTCCCTCATTTCTCAGAACAGGCCAGATTATATGGACCATTTTAGTCTACGAGATGCAGTGCTTTCAGATAAGATGTACGGTGAACTGGATGGATAATCCTAGATAACCACAAAACTTTAAAAGACCTGGACCTGAATTTTATTTGTGCCCACAATTTGCTTCCGACTGAAAAAACTGTTCCTGTAAAAAGAGATGAGGAACATAATTTATCAGCTGGAGAACTCCTGAGCTTTTCAATTCTCTCTTACTTGAATCTGCAAGCCAAAGCTACACAAAAAATATCTCAAGTTCTTCAGTAGGCACTGAATAGCCCTGTTTTCCCCAAAAGCTTCAGCTCTCAGTACATTTTAAGAAACATTTTCTCTATTAATGAGCTACACAAATTCTGAAGTATTTTGGCTGCATCATTTCTGTTACTGTGTGTTTGGTTGGTGGGGTGGTTTTGGAGTTTTTTAACAATGTTGTCACTACCTACTTACCCCTAAGGACCTTTCTGTTAGAGAAGAAACATGTACAGATCTCTTCATGCAGAGATGAACTCACTTTCTTGACAATGATGATGGTGGTGATTAAAAACATATCTGTAAAATCTGTAACCTTTGAGGTGCTTTTTTAACAATTCCGTAGTCAGCCTGTGACTCTACAGAACACCTTACACCTTCCTGGTGGGCATCACGAATCCTATCGTTAAGTCACACAAGACATAACAGGAGAGCATACTCAAAGGGCTATTCATAAGGCTACGAAAATGGCTTAGAGCATTTGGTTGTAGCCAAGAGAGTATTGTATTTCTGTAATTTACATGAAACAAGAAATTATAGACCTTCTGAAAAAACCACCAGGAGCACCACTCCCATTGCTTGGACAGCTGCTTTTCATAGGAACTGCCTGCCAGATAAAATACCAAAGCTTAGCCAGATAAGATTGTATAAACAAGCTGAATTCCACAGAGAAGCAGACTGCCAGGCTCCTATAGGAACAGTTCATTTCAGACTCTACATTTTCAGTGTACATGCACTCATGGCTTATTATTTCCTCTGGGAACTGTGGAACATAAGTTGACAGCTCTGGAAAGTACTTCAAAGACAAAATTACTTCCACTAGGGAGAGCGGCACTTCAGGCAGCTTGGGAAGGAGGCCAATGAGTCATTAATAGTGAAGGGTAACCCCTCTATCCAACAGATCTCTGTTACTGAGCATTCAAATTAGCAGCAGTCATAAAGTCATTTCAAGGGAACGTGTCCTGTTTAACCCTTCTACCTTTCTGCGTACCGGCTACAAAACACTGTTCACGTTTGAGAGGAATTGCAATCACTTTCTATTTTCTCAGAAAGATCAACACCAGAAGCATTTGTGAAAGCAATCAGACAGCAAATAAGCTGGCAGTCTCTCATTTATGACCTGTAAGGCTGACTGCATGCAAATGGATTTAAGAGGAAACAGGTATGAAATGAACTATGACTTGGGGGGAGGACCAGTGCCAATACTGCTCATCAAGGAGTATTTAGTGGCGGGAAAAATAAGGTTATCCGAATGCTAACATTGCATTCTATGTGTTACAGGAATATTAAAAAAAAATCCAGCCATACAGCTGCCAGCAACCTCTGGGTGAACCAACCCAACAAAACATACTGTAGGTAAAGTAGTTGTAGCTGCTATTCTGTCAGAAATCAAGTAATGGATCCCACACATGCACAGACCCACACACAGATACTCCTCTCTCTCTCCTCATATCACCGTATCAGAAAAAACTGGACACAATCTCATCAACATTCAGAAGATTACCTAAATGTTATCATTTATATTTGACATTCAACAGGACTTCCAAAGCACAAACCAGGCCTAGTAAACTGCAGTTTTGCAAAAGGCAACCTCCTTTCTCCAGTGATTCAGTCAGTACCAGAGAGATAAATTTGCCTTCCTACTTAGTTCATTAGTAGGTTAGGATTAAAATCTAACATAGATGTGTAAAACAAATGTATCTCTACTTCTGACATGTTTACAAACTTGTAATATCCTACCTTCTTGAAAGAAGGTAAATGTTATTTTGTTCTTTGATTTAGCATGCTACAGCAGTCAAAAATAGAATTGCATTAGTGTCTTTACAGCGCCAGACATGTATAAAAAACATATTTAAGCTGGTTGCCTTGAGGATGGAGACAATAAATTCTTTAGGACTTTAGTCTGCACGGTTGGTGTGGCCTCCTGCACTTCTCACTGCTTGTCATCAGAGGCCACTGTTCCCTTGCTGAACCTCTTCCTTTCCCAGCAGGAGGCCTTTGGTTTTGACTCCCAGACACGCTCCAATGCAGCAGAAACATGACCTTCAAGTTTGCCCCATGAAAGAAGTGACACCTTTGGAAGAGACAGGTGCTCTCAAATATAAGTAAGCACCCAGGCATGTACCTCCCAAAGCTATCCTTGCCCTCAGAAATATCAAAACCCAGCTCTCCAAACTGTCCCATAAGCCAACTACAGGACTCCAAATTTTAAAGTGCAAGTGCAGATAGTGTTTACTATGATTGTCAGGGTTTTCTTCCTCTCTATTTCACATGTGACTTCTATTCTATCCTAAAACACGACAGAAACAGCCTTTCTCCCCTTGCTGCTTTCCACAAACCACACTATGCTGAGATTACATTATTGCAGCACTAGAAAATTGTGGGGTTTGAGCTTTGGCTTCATTGCTGGGTTTTTTTCAAGTATTAGTTAATCTTTCCCACTTCCTGCAAGAGGTCAGTTGGAAGCTGGGAGAAGTCATATTTCTGCTGCACTTCACAGGTATCAATCATTATTATGTTCATCCCAGGTCACAGGTGGTGCCCTGGAGGTTTTGATGGTGAGATAGTTTCCCAGGACAATCAGCACTGAGGACGCCCAGCAGCAGTAATGGATGGGTGATGCACGCAGAGAGCAATAGCGGCACCTGTAAAGAGCTCTCCAGCTGGCCCGACAAAAGAAGCCTATCACCGTGTATCCAACAACTCCCAGCAACCACCAGCAACTGTATTCACTCAGCTGATGGTATCAAAATGGGAGGGCTATCGATCCTATTCAAAGATGTTTGGGGAAAATAAAAAATTGCCCTCAAAACCACCCTCTCCAAGCGATAACTTCATACAATCTATTAAAGCAAGTCAACATTATAAACTTTTAGATCTAAAGTTATTAAAAAGCAACCCTTTAATTATCCTATTTCAACCACTAAATTTTTGACCTGCAAACAAACTCTCCTATTCATCCAGACCAGGCAACTGAGAGGAGGACCATTTGCTCCCCCAAACAGGCACGAAAGGAATCTGTTTTTCCAACAGAAAACGTGTATGTGTTATGCAAAGCAAAACAAGAGATGAAACTGCAATAACTCTGATTAGACAGTGCAGATACAATAAAAATCTTACTGATGACACAGAAAGTAGTAAATTTTATCAAATGAATATTGACTATAACTGTTTCCCAGCTGGTAGTAGAAAATAGTTACTTCTTGCACAAGCCTAAAGTATGGAAGGCATGAAATGCTTACAGATTGAGCCAAAGAGCAAATTCAGGAGAATATAATTCTATTTTTCATAGCTGCAATATTTGGAAAACCCACAAGTAATAAAAAAACTTCACCTCAGGATCATATGAATTCAGAATAAGAATTTCATACCTCTGACAAGAAACAAAATTTTTGTCTCACACTAGTCTCAGGAGAAGCTTCAAATCAAGCTTGGAAAGGCAGCACAACATCAGGCAGCACAAAATAAAGGTGGTGTATCTGCACAACTTGAGTATTTACACAGCCATAGGTGAAAGGAAATTATTTTTAAGGGCTGCAATACTGAACCTGATCAGAACCATCATCCTATAGACAACAATATTGAAGCACAGCCTTTTCCTCTGTTCACAGAATCAGCATCAAAGATCATTTCAACAGCCAAGAGAGGTGAGCCATGCCAGGAAGGCAGGATCTCTATTACCCAGCTAACACAGCTTGTGGCTCACCCGAGGGAACCTGAATCCAGTGTGGTACTTCACACTCCCTTCTGCTACTGTCTGCCACTTACGCTTGCCTTCTCTGCCAGGTGCTCTCCTTCTCTCCAGTCTAGGGTGATCCTCCCTCCATAGCTAAAAGTAAAACTGATAGCGATCAAGAATCTTTTATTACCCCGTGCTCAGGTAACTGCTAATCATGTTTCTGTAGCATGCAAGCAGTTTTTCTTCTTGGAAGGGAAAGATATCCCAGAACTGGGAGCACTTATTCAAAGGTGGCAACAGAGACATTCAATTGCTGCAAACATTCAATCTGTGTGATATAAGGATACTTCTAAAAAAGACTGTTTAGTCTTTTCTGTTCTGAAGTAATTCTTTCTCATGCATTCTTTTGCTGAGCAACACCTTATTCATCCCAAGCTAGTTCAGACAGGCAGGCTAGGAAGTGCCTTTTCACTTATTCTTTTAAATTCCCAGTAAAAATAATTAAAAAAAAAATCACTTAACTGTGGAGAAGTTCATATTTAATGAAAATACTAGTCTTTAAAAATTAATGGCAATCTCTTCCATACTTTTTATCCTGGAGTGTTCTGAAGTTCCTACCAGATCTTCTCAGAGAAAGATGTGGTTTTATGCAGTTAAAATTCTTCTAAGGTTGTGTTTTCTCTCTTCAAAAAAAGGGGACACAATAATGTTTTTACAGCTTCACTGTTGTGGTGTGATAATACCACATACATCCTGCAAAGAGGGGGGAGGGAGTAAAAAACATTTGCAGTGCTTCTCAAAACACTTTTCTGGTTCCTGCCTCCAACCCAGCGGATTGTAAATGAAGTCCAGATTCTGCCTCTTACCATGGAATTAAAAAGGCTCCAAAACAAGTGTGGCATAAGAAATTAATTACAACACTTGTCTTTCAAGTCACGACCTCTGGGAGTCTCCCAAACTTTGCTGGCTGGAGTCAGGTTAGTCACAAGATAAACACCGGTCGTGGCCAGCCCCGACAGCTGCACCCTCTCATCAGCCGCACACAGCCGCTGCCCCGGATGCCCCGGGCCCGACGGCGCTGGCAGGCTCCTGCCTCCACCTGTGGCCTCCCGGATGCACCGGGATGCCCCCCTGGCTGGTGGGACTGGGGAGCTGTGGGAATCCCAGACAGCTTATCTCCTGTGTTCTGGTGGGGCAGGAACAGGCAGCGCTGCCCCTGCAGAGACACGTTTTCCAGCCCCCTGTTCCCCAGGCTGGAGCAGGCCAGGGCGGGCAGGAGCAAGCCCGCAGGCAGGAGGAGAAGGAGCGGCACCAAGCCCTGGCAGAAGCAGGTCTGAGCCAGTCGTCATCCGCACCAAGGAGTCCGGCCAGCGCAACCCCACGCGTCCCACACGGAGACGATGGCATTGGAAAGGAGCATTGGCAAGTGAAGCAAAATCGCAGGCCCCTCGGGTGGCGGGGGACAAAGCTTAAAGTGCTGCTGGTGCAAAGCAGAAAAGCTGCGAACGCCGACTATATAAATATATTAAATGTTCTGTTTTCTAACGCAGAGGAGAAGCAAGGTCAAGAGCCCAGTCCATTACAACGTGGGAACACTTCCCCACGTTGCCGGCACTCTTGCCCCTTCAGAGGACATGGCTGCTCATCTCACAAATGGAAATCATCTTCCCAGTTATAAACAAAGCAAAAGCCAGGAAGCCCTCTTTCCTGAGGACAGGTCGCAAAGCAGTAAAAACCGCCTGCAGAGTGCAAAGTCGGAATCTTCCTAAACGATCATGAGGACAGAAGCAAAGGAAACTTTTCTTGAGAGCTCAGCTGCCCCTGCAGAGGCCCAACCCTGTGCCAGACAGTGCAGAGCTGACCTGCTCTACAGAGAGAGGCTGGGAAGAACTCCCCACTTAGGAAGAAATAAAATGCCAACGCCATTCCCAGTGCACAGCTGCCCCCAGCTGAACACTGCTACTGGTGTACCCTGAGCCCCTGCCCACAAGCTAAGGAAGGGATGAAAAAAATCAGTCCGAAGAGGACTGCCTGTCTGGGATTTGCTCCCTGCACAGCCTCTCTACAGAGCCAAGGACACACTGGCCATCTCGGTGGAGGGAGAAGTTCCACAATACATGTTCTTTTTTCTCCAGTACAACAGTAGATATTTAAAGAATAAAACTTTCTCACAGGTTCTCTGTGTGATATTTATCATAATCCCTGTGGTCTTCACACTCATACACATATATGGCACATTACTGTGAGGCTCTCATAACCACTGCTGCAATGGTGGCCCTTACCTGGGCTACAGCAGCACATCACCTCCTTGTTTCCTTTGCTGTTCTAACACCACAAAGCAAGAAGGTTACAGCAATGTCCCCACCCCTCGTCCTCAAAACAGAAATGAAGCCTTGCCTAACATACAATAGCCATGGCTTCCACTGCTTAAAACAAAATCAACTTTTTACTTTTAATGATAGATTAGCAATAGCCTTTCCTGGCCACCATCAGAAAGCAAGAGGCCCTTAACTCTAATCCCCAGTTCTGTCAGTAAAAACTGCATATTTTACTTAAAAGCAGCTTAAAGGATCATGGTGATTCAGGCAGAAGGATCAGCTGTGTAGAGTTACCAGCTAAGTGATTTCCCGAACCTTTTCATAATGCTGTATTCCTTTCTCCATCACTGGCTCCAGCTCCATACCCAATTACGTACACAAAGTAATTAAAGGCTGCAGCTTGGGCAAACTTTGCACCTGAGGAGACTCCCCAAGATCTGTGGACCTGCATACTTGAGGGACTTAGCCCACAGCTGACCACTATCTGGACTGTGAAGTTTCTCTTCTCCTAGAACATTAAGCACTGATCTGCAATACTGAAAAAACAAATGTGGAAAAAAATCCCAAGTACACCACCTCTGTTTACACCACTTAAAACCTGGCTTTGTTCTTCCAACAACTTTTGAGATGCTTCATCATTATGTGAGTGTGGTAAGCTAGTGGCGGGTGCACTTTTTCCTTTAAAAAAGTGCTTCTTCCTATGAGCACATGATAAAAACAAGGGAGTGGCAGACAGGAAGTGATTATTCAGAAATTAAAGAATTAGATCAGGTTCCACGATATCAGAACAAAACATGACACATGGCAAGTGAAGCTGACATTTACTGACTCAAATGTAAGAAAACTTTTTCTTTATTTACTAAATACAATTCAGGCTTCATGCAAGCATTTTGCCTCCTTACCAAGTATCAGTGTTGGCAGCTGTGAGCATTGACATGTCTCCTGGGAGCACAAGTTACTCCATGTATTTCACCAGCAAAGTTATACCAAACACCAAAATACAGACCTACAGCTTCTACCCAAACAAGTTTTTTTGAACGAAGGCAAAACTCTGCCAGTAGCAGCAGCAAGTGATGGCACTGCTGCTCATGGTTTGACTGGCATGGCTGCTCCAGAGATGCTAAACAGAGACACTGCTCAAGTTCAGCCCTCATGTCTGTTGCTAACAATCTCCTGCCACAATGAACGGAGGTTCCCAATGCCACGGGTACACCCAGTATTCATGCCACTGGGAATTCCCTTAATGATCTCAGTTTTCCTGTTACACAAGAGATAACACTGAGTCATCACCACATTTGCCAATTAATTGTTGGAGGGTAGGGGCAGACATCTACCTGACAGAACATACAGTCTTCACAGCCTCATCCCTGCTCTAACTGCACTAACTATGTTAGGATATGGATTTTACTGGAGCTGGAAAATCAAGTTGTGGCCAGACTACTGCTGTGCAACTCCTTAGTGTGGAATTGCTCTTCCTGATTTACCACCATTTTAAGTTCCAGAAAAGACACCTTAAAGAAAAGCATCCCACACAAGACAACTAATTACAGAAAGTCCTTTCATCTGTGAATCCTGAAGTGCTAAAAATAAAAATTTACTGTTCATGCGAGACTAAGCTCCCATTAAAATGGTTAAACTAAAAACCTGGAGAATACATCAGAGGTTATGCAAAGCCCAGCAGCTTTAAAGGAAAGAGGAGGGATTTGCAGGGTTCAAAGGCAGGAAAGAACAGATGAGGTATGTTAGGACTTATTTTCATTACACTGCATAGTTTGTTTCCAAGAATGCTTTCAACAGAAGCATCCTCTCAATACAAAAGGCAAGTGCTTGTTAAACTGACAAGCTTCCATACAAGCTGTGTCCCAGCCCAGAGACACTGAACTGCTACCAGGAACCTTGGCTCACCACTTCTTGTGTCTGCTTCTGAGACTTTTCTCCACCTTCAGTCCCTCGGGGGCTCTACTGTGAGCAGCCAGTTCACATCTTCACCTCCCGTATGAAACGAGAATGAATTAAAAACACCTTCTGCTTTCTTTAGACAAAAGCCCAGTGTCCCTTTTCCATGTCTTTCCTCACCTCACTTAAACTGCTAGACAGCATCAGGAACTGGCAAGATCTTTAATAATAAGATCAGGCAGTATTACTAAATCCATACTAAATTCCCACAGCAGGAGCCAAATGGTGACCAAGACAAGAATTTTTATTTGATGATGCGATCCATCTTAAGAAAAACGTTCCAAGGACATGAAAAGTGAAGACAAATAGCTATACAAAACAAAAACGATGGCTCAGAGGTTGATGTGATTAAAATGTCTTCTTGAAGATGCTCTTGGGTGGGATACAAACACTCAGCATAAAGTTGTGCTGTATTTTAACATGTGCTCATTAACATACTAGCTAATGGAACATCTTATTTAGAGTCTACCAGCTTGACAAAGTTTTGCAGCTGCAGTGTAGAGATCAACATTAAGAACCAACAACTCAGTCTCAGGGTTAAGGAAGTTTTCTTTGTGCTTACATTAAGTGTTATGGACACATTTAAAGGTGACCAAGAACCAAAGTGCAGCATCCTTCTGTTGTATACAAGCATCAGTGTAGGGCACCTCCTATAGACACCGAGAAGATCCCAGAGCTTCCTCCCATGCTGAAGGACAGATAGAGAGCATCAAAGAGACAGGTTAAACAAGTTCCAAAGTTAACAACACCTGTCCTTAGCTTAGCAGCTAACACCACATTAATTCAGGGAGCTGCAGAGAGAAAACAATAAAATAAAACAGAAAAGCAGATTTATTTTTTTTTCTGGGCTTCTTTTCCTTATCCAGGCAGATTGTATTCGTCTGCTCAGCTCCAGATTTTCCTTCTGCATGGATGCAATTTAACATCCACATCACCACACTAAAACTCCACACAAGACAGCTCATCTTGATGTTGTCTGTATCAGCTCATTTCACACAAGCCAGGCCTTTGACCATGGCAAATCAAACGACATGTTAGTTGAAAGGAATCCATTTGAACTCTTAGTATCCACTTTTTAATACACAGACACAGTACTGAAAGTTAAAGAAAAAAAATTGGGAAAAGAAAAAGGGATATGGCTATGAATTATCTGCTCATCTGGGAAAAAAAAAATCTGGAAAATCTTGATACTAAGAGTACCTGTAGTACTTTTATACAGAAAGAGTGGGAGGCATTCAAGACCAGCTAGGCATCACAGAGATCAAAAAGCCAGTCAATAGAAGGGAGAATCTCATCTGTAACACAAATTTCTCCTGAGAAAGCACCACTGTCCTGTTTGGTTTTATGCCTCTCATGTCAGATCAGTCAAAGGCCAATGTAAAGTTAACATGCCAGATTTCACATCATCTGCTTGCCCAAACAGCTGGGAAAACTGTTTTTAGCTGAGCTCTGCTCTTTTGCCCGCTTCAGATTGTTGTGTTAATTAAAAAGTCTTGCTCTTGTGTTACACAGCCCACAGGAAGTGAGGAGGAGATTCCTAACTTCATAATCACGTTAGCCAATAGCTCCCAGCACTCTCTCCCCGCTGCTCCACAGAGCACCAGCGCTGTGCTCTCGGGCTGACAGGCTGTGGGAGGATGCTGCGTAGGAGACTCGTCACGTTATGCAGCGTCAGCCCGAGCTCCTTCACAATGGGAGCTTTCTGCCAAAGAGCAATATAAAATCCTCCCTAAAACTACAAGCCCATCAGAGTGAATTTCCCAAACAGAAAACCAGCCTCACAAAAATCTACTCAGTAAGCAAAAGGTAGTTGCTAGGTAGGGAGTTACTGGATATGAACGTGTCCTCTTTGGGCTCATCCCAATGCCTAGCCTAACATATAAAAAATATTACTATTGTCACCTCCAAGCTTAGACTTTAGAATTTCCATCTTGGAAGTGCTACAAGGAGTGAGTCACTCTGTATACCTTGGCAGTGACTTGCAGGCCAACAGGGAATATCCAGAAGGAAATAATGTCACCCATTGGTGAGGCAGCAGCTATGTTTACCAGCCTACACAAGCTCACGTCTCAGTACTTTTAGTTAAGTGTGGCCAACAGCGAATCTCCAATTCACAGGTCATAAAACTTGCAGTTCAGGAGGAATTTACAACTTAATATGCCTGAAAATTAGAGATCTTCAAAAGTTATCTCCATCACTGAAGAAGAATACTAAATATTAAAATGACATCAAGTGGTGTATTCTTTTGAAAACCATGCTGTCCTTGCCTGATCTCTGCAAGACCTTTAGCAGAGCAGGAGGTTCGGGCACTGGAAATGCAGAAGGCCAGAGCGGCTGCCACCTTGTCCTATCTCTGGGAAGCAGAGGGAAGCTTTCACAAACAGGAGCCAGGCATGGTAGCACAGGGCACCCACAGGACAGTAACCAGAGCAGCTCAGCACAGCCAGGAACAGGTGGGGGGAGCTGCCAACCTGATTGATTTTGACAGCCTGAGGAAGGTTTAGCTTTCAGCAACTACAGTTGACCATCACCAAGAATTTGGAAGTTAGTCAGTAAAAAACAAACAAACAAACCCCCAATCAATTTTGTACTGGTCAAACTGAGTTTTGGGGGAGACATCAATAAACAAGGCACTGAATAATTAAGAGGACTGCTTATGTGTCAAATGAGATGATTAATATGGTACAAGGTGGCATGTATTCACTAGCTAAGGCTAAGAATAAACTGAGGAATTAGGGGCTCTCAACACATCAGTTGACTCCATAACCTCTAGCAATTTACACCCGTGCTACCTGATGAGCAGTGCTAAAGGCACACTGCACTTAAAGAAGTCTTTCTTACTTCATGACAAATACACTCTGCACATGACTTACATTTTGAGCTAAAAGTTTATTTCTAAAAAGGGCTAATGGAGATGCATCAACTGCACCTTTGAAGCAGACAGTGAAGGAGCAGCACAGAGCCAAGTTTATGGCATGGTTAAGTTAGGATGAATGTCAGACTAAAGGCTGGCTAGGAAGCTGTGAGAATATCACTAAGCAGTCACTTGAGAGAAAGTCTATTAATGCAGCAAGACCCTTAAGCTGATTTTTGTCTACTTCTAACATCTATTATCCTCAGAGGATTTATTCTTTCCAAAGCATGCCAACTGCCTTCATTACCAGAAATGTTTTATAGAAAGCTGGACACTTGTACGAGCAGGTATCACATGCAACAACTGCATGTTTTCAAAATGATCTGCAAAAAACAAGGATGCCAACCCTTTCCACTACATTGATTCAGAAATAAGGAGACATAGCTTGTCACCTTTGCCCCACCCTAAGAAGTTTTAAAACTGTCTGACAATAGACTACATAAACATCCTTTCAAGCCTTTTTATTTGTGCATATTATTGCAAATCTCTAGGATGCTTTCCTTAAGGCCACAAATGGAAGAAAGTAACCATGAGTACAAACTCTTCCCTATTCCTCTCTGGAATTTATAGATGCCTCAAGTAAGACTTAAAGTAAGGCACAACAGTTTGACCAAGATGCTTAAATCCCCAGGTTTTATCCCCTTCACTGTGTATACTCTATTCCCTATCAGCTGCCAATGGTTAACAGGCAGAAATGAAGGCGTCATAGGCTTTTAACACTGTAACCCCAAACTCACAAAATAAAAGCATTGCAAGAGCCTCATTTTCTTTTAATAAAATACTGAGCTTCTGCTGCCCACTTGTGAGAGCACTTCAAACAGTCTCATGTTCTAAGCCAACAGAAACACTGTCTTTGCAAACTCAAGGAAGTCAGCCTTACCATGATTGTTTCTTCTTATGAAGAAACAGTTTTCTGAAATCCACTTTCAGATTTCCATTTTTTGAGGTATCAGCACATGGGGCAGCAGCACACTCAAAATGTCCCTAACTGGCATTTGCAGTTATTGCAGGTTGTATTAGTTGCTCATGCAGGTATTAATTGTCAGCACACACTTATCACCAACCATAATTATTTGCAGACTCTTCAAAAAAAAGCCTGCCTTTCTATAATAGTGTTCTCACTACACCCATTCCAAGAAATCACTCACATTACAATGGAGATAAACAGATGTAAGTGACCATCTTGATAATGCATTTACAATCGGAGTAGCTTGTAAAGTTTAAGAACTTGGTTTAGGCAGAATGTTTGCACAGCAAGTTCTCTTTAGATGACTAAGCTGTCTCTGAAGCTGGCTGAAACTCTGAACCACAATTCCTCTCACAGGGGGCTTTGCCAGTTCTGCCGCCTACTGCCAGTTTTCATCAGCTCAGCAGCAGCCGACACCACCACCTGACAAAACTGCTTTCAAATCCAACTTTTGTATCAAGCCTTACAGTCTAGGGACAAGGTAAGGCAGCCAAGCACGGCTTGATTCAGAAAGGAGAAGTTTTTTTGTTTCTAGGAATTTACACAAGATCAATACTGATAAATTTCTCTAGCAGAGAAAGCCATGTTGAAAAAGACAGACTACTGTATCAGACTTCTTCCCTCCTCCAACATTTCTATTTTCCCCCCTTCATACATCTCATGGAGCATGAAAGCTGTTGCTCTGTCCCCTCTGCCAACAACACAGCCAAGAGATTCTAGCTTTAAAATTTACAGACTGTATTATAACCTGTCAGAATCTCTAAAGTAAAAATATATGCCGTATCACATCCTGCAAACATTTTTCATCAGAAGAAGTCATGCTGTCAGTGGGGTGCAGAAAGTGGAGGAATTCCTGTTTACTGTTAGACTTGAAAACTTACTTGGGAAAGGACTTCCAATTAAAAGCTAATACCTGAAATACCACACTGATTTGTGTATCATTAACACAGATGTTTATCTAGAAGACCAACATGAAGTTTGTGATGAAGAATCATTGCAGAAGGTGACCAGCGACTAACATGAGAGGAATGGGACATGCAGAAAAACATTGCTCAATGCCTGTTAGGGCAGGAAGTGATACCAGAGGAGAGACGTGGCCCTGTCCTCTCAGAGGACGTCTGTGCAAAAAAGGTGTATGCTGTGTCATGCTATTGCCCTCCCAGATGTCACTGTCAGGGCTCAGAGGGATTCTGACACTGAGCTGCCAGGCACCCACAGACTTCAGCTTCCAAAAGCTATGATATGTAATTTTGTTCTAGGACAGGCTTGACTTCGTGATGTTTTACGTTTTAGATGCTGTATTACTTTTACAGGTCCCTTAAAAGTTAAGCCATGACCTGTTAGCTGGAGTTGGCTCGCTAAAAGGCACCTTAGACTTGAAACACAAACCTGACCACAAAATGCAGGCAAACAGTCACTAGTGTCCAAGAGTGAGGGACAAATAAAGCTGGCAAAGCTGGGACTGCCACTGCAAGGGGAACATATGTAACATCCTGCAGCATGCCTAAGTGGATGCCACCTGCCCTAGCCAGGGCTAGGAACAGCTCTGATCTATTCTTACCCAATTAATCACTGCAAAAATCGGGAGAGGGGAAGTAGACACACCGTGGGTCTTCTTATGAGCACTCCCAACCCAAATAAAAGCCAGATTCCTGCCCAGTGTTAGGAAAGAACACACCTGCTCAGGATATCACCACACCTCTCCTGAGTAAGGGCAGTGAGCCCCTCGGAACACTGGCTGGCTCATTACTGAGCTGTAGCACACAGACAGCAGATCTCATTTCTGCATATTCACGGTGGCTGATTCGTACCAATAGTGCAGCTCTGCCAAACCCACCCAACAAGCCCAGTCTGAACCCTTCAAGGCTGCCAGCTTCCCATGGACATACCTGATCACTGCTAACTAAACTCCACCCTCAGCTCTTTCATCCTGACAAGAGACTGGGTTGTCCAGGATGCTACTGGCTGATAAAGCAAACTCCATTTGATTACTGCTGACTGTACTAATACAGGCAACACTCCAGCAGCTGGCTCCACACAACAGAAAGCTTGAGGAGACAAAAACCCAATCACCACACCAATAAAAAACAGGGCCACTGACAGATGAACCACTTGGAGAAGCGAATAATTTGTCAGCCATTGGCATGCTTCACTCTGCTCATGCAGCAACTCTGCCTAGTCTCTCCTGACAGACTTCTTTCAGGACAGGGACTGGATCCACATTTTTAAGACACTGAGTCTTCAAATTCTAAACACAATATGGAGATCATTGAAGCTTGTGGAAGAGAAAATGAAAGCAGAGAAAGCACTGGTTTGTAAACAATCTCCAAAATTTTTCTGTAAAAATAATGCAGTATCTTTCATAGATATATGAAAATTACGTTCATATATACATATGAACAAGCATTTCACAATTTTCAATCACACATTTTCATTTGCTTTGGCCCACTGCTGTCTGGAAGACAGCCACATTGTATTGAACATTCCACAGCTTCCAAGTTTAGACAGAACAGGCCTGAAGACAATCTGGATTCAACCCAAAAAGCAACTTTGCCTCAATTGAACTTTATTGGCAATTCTGCTTGTGAAGAGGAAACCTAAGAGAAGGCTCATGTCAGTGTTACACTTCAGTCACAGAGAGACTTCCAGTGTGAAAGCTTTTCTCTGTTTACACATGAAAGGTAAAAACCAGTATGGAAGACACATTTGAAAGGTAGTAGGAAAGAAGTATTGATACTGTTATGTTCTGAAGAAGGGCTATGAACAGACATGTGAATAATGAGGACCACATCCAGCCTGTTGGTAGTTTTGCAGAAAGGACAAATGAATTCAATTCCAGCATACCCCCACGATTCAAGGCTACAAGTTTAGGTCTCAGACTAAGAATTTTAAACACCTCCTGTACTCAAGCTTGGATTTGGGTCAACTTCCTGCCCGTACTTCCACCTAGCTTTTGTGGCTAATTCAATTGGTTCCTGACTCTATCTTCTCAGGTGGCTGTAAGCTGTGCCATGGTATGACTGGAGCCTTATCTCAGGATTGCTACAGCAAGCCAAACCCACTGCTGTATCTTTCTCCACCTTCCCAGGACAGTGGGTTTTGTGGCCAGGTAAGAGCGTTTCCTCCCTGACAACCTCCAAGCCATCAGGAGGAAGCCACTGCTAGTTCCTGCAGGTCACCAGCTATGGCTTTTAGTCTCTCCCCATTGGAGACTAGAGGTTTGGGATTCACCAGGTAAATGAAGTAGCAGTAATGCTGCCAGCAGTTTCATAGACCTATTAACAAGATGATTTTTACTGTAACCTTTTCTTGACTGCGGGATATCAAGTGCATTAACTGTTTCTTTTGAGTCCTCCTAGCTAAACAATGAGAAGTTTCCAGGCCAAATAAATTCACCCAGCTCTCTCCTAGAATTTCTACCATAATTAAAAAGTTTTCACTTTATTGTCCTCTTGCTCCCTTCCTAAGAAGTTCCCAGGATGACAAAAAAACAAAAAAAATCACATATATTTTCTGGAGGTACAAAATTATTTAATGCAGTTTATGTGAAAGTTTGTAGTAGACGGCTACCAATTCAGGATCAGTAAGTTATATCACACATTGAAAACAACGGTCTTTAGAGGTAAATGTCTCCTATGTTGTCTTAGCTCAAAAGCCTGAGCCCTGCCTGCTCCAAGTCTGATTTGCAGACTTTGCTTTGGAAAGGATTCTTTTCAAGTCAAGAGAGGCCTGTTAAATAAAGTCAAATGCATATGATAGCTCTGTATCAGCTATTTCTGGAGGCCTTTATAGCAGTAATCAGCAATCTTATGCATGTTATCACCTGACTACACAGACACCACCTCTGAAGCAGCTACTGAGGAAAGCAGGCAGGAAATAAAGTCACGACTTCTACTTTGGAGATAAGGGAAGCACTTGAAGGACCATTAACAAAAATCACAATGATAGCAAGCCAGTAACCGGCTGTTCATCTGTCCTGGCTTCAGAATAAATCCTTGAAATTTGTCTACCAGTCCTAGAGTCGCCACAGGATCAAAAGGACAGGGAAGAACCTCTGCCCTCATCAAGCTCCTTCTGGAACAAAGACCCATACACGCACACATGCGCTCGACCACAGATGATGATAAGCCCTGCAGAGCACTCCCTGAAGCTAGGCCATGTGGCCAACATCAGAGGGGTGATAAACTCTGTGTGAATATATCTGCATAGAAAAGGCCTTTAAAGTCAGATTGCTGACTGCAGGATGTGCTGCTCCTACCGTTACCAGCCAACAACTGGCTCCAAAAGGATGACTGCTGTCTGTATGGCTGCTCATGGCCTTGCAGTGCCGAAGACAAGCTGACCTGTAGATTTACCACGCAGGAATGTAACCTCCAAGTTCCTAAACACAGGGCTATAACCCAGATTCTGTTCCAAATGTCAGACATCCTCCCAGTCCAATCTGCAGAGAACTGACAGCAAGTTACTTCAGTATGAGCAGAGGAACCTGAAGAAGAGACAGTGCCACAGCTCACTTTGACGATCTGGTTAAATTCTGAAAGGACATCTAAAGAAAGGAAAGGTTTGCATCTGATGTTGAGTGAGATTTGGAGTAAGAGCAGATAAAAACCAGGGTTGTTTGTCCTAGGAGGTTCTGACAGGATCTTGAAGCAATACTTAGGGTCTGGTCAGCATCACTAATGAAGGCCAGCAGAGCTATGGTGATACGCCAGCAGATGGAAAGCAGTGTTAAGTGCTACTGTGGCAGGAGCAGAAAGCATCTGACCATCTGCCGAGTTCACTGAAACTGTGGCTACTTACGTGAAAAAATTAACTTCCAGAAAAACAAAAGCAAGCATGGCTTGTTCTTCAGACAGTCAAGCTTATAGATATCCACTCCAAGAATCTGGATTTTACATCAGAAGCATACAAGGCAGTAACCCAGCTATGGACACTCAGTTACAGAAATATTTAGAGGAGCACATTAGAGAAAGAATAAAAATGAACAGGAACAAAGGAGGGAGGAAGAAAACAGGGGTGTGGAGGAGGCTAGTGCTGAGCTAATGACTACATTACAAACAGCATTTACTAAAAAAAGAAGCACTGAGAGCATTTACAAGAGTCAAGGTCTGTATAGTCCTAGAAGGCTGGCCACAGGGAAAGAAGATAAGAAAACTAGAGCGTAAGGCATCAGCTCATGAGGCAGAAGGAACACTGTGGCCAGCACTGAGAAAAGATGAGATTCAATATTTGGGAAAGGATGGAACCAAAACCAGTGCTAAAGACAAAAAGGACCTCTTTAGGTCTACATACATTTCAATAGATCTACATAGATTTCCTCAAACACCCCACTTAAGTCTAAGATATGCTTTTCTTAATACAGATTCCAGGAGGCAGATGAAGAAAAAGTTTACAATTCATGCCACCTAGATACAAAGTGCTAATTTATTTGCATCCTCTTTTCTTTCCACTGAAGACAGTATACAGGCAGAAAACCCTATTCCAAACTCACATCAAAATCTTTCATTTTCACCTCTAGAAAAAGAAAGCTGTAGCTTTTATTGTCCAATGATACATTAAGAACTCTACTTGATAAGGCATCCATGTGCTGTGACCAGATTTACAGGGCTGAATCATCAGCTGTCATGTATCACTACCACTCCACTGAAGTCAGTGGAGCTGCAGCTGGATCTGCTTCATTAATTTCACTGTTTAAACACCAGCCTGATGTGCTGTCAAGTTGCAGAAAAAAAATATTATCTATCTTTCAGAGATTTATCCATGTTTTACCAAGACAATGAATCCTGACTTCTGGTTTTGGTCAAGTCTTCAAGGTCTGGGCCTAGTCTTCTGGAGGCCATCAAAGCCAGCACCTGCCTCAGCTGTTCAGAACTTGGCATCAGCATTTGCAGCCTAACTGCATTTGGCGTTTCACAGAAACAAGTGTTGAGATGTCCTCTGAAGACTTACTCTTGGCAATATGCAGACAGGTGGATTACATTGCCCAAAGCCTGCACAGGTGTTCAGTGAACAGTGCTTTGTAAGCTCTTTAGCCTACAGGGACACATCTATCACATCATGTCTGGGTCACTTCTCTATGAAAACTAAGCTTAACTTGCAAGTGGGCAGGAGCCACACCCTTCCACTTTGGTGCTGCTGGACAGGAGCATTGCTTAAAACTAGGAAAAGACATGGCATTTCCAACCCAGCAACACATTATGCAAAATAAATTTTGACTCTACCCTTAAGTCATTTCATGCCAACTCCCCATGCTTCTCCTCTCAGCTGCTGAAGCCATGGACTTGTAGAGCTCTGCTTCTACAGCAGAGCACAAAAATAGAACTAAGGGCAGAGGAGACAGGAGGTTGGGCCAGCTGCTGCACTGCACTCAGCAGAGAATTCTTATTCCCCGAACAGATGAAACCACAGAGAAAAATCTCTAACTCCTGCAACTCTGTTCTCTCAAGTAATGCTAGGTGTTGGGAGGCGGGATAAAGGTGCTGGGGGTGGTGGTAAAAGATGATCTCACACAGCTATCAAGAAAAACAGGAGAGGGAGAGGGAAAGAAAGCACACCTGACAGACATGTTAAGAGATGTCTGAACAAGAACAGGGCTGGCCCAAAACCATACCAGTCTCTTGGGAGTTGTGGAAGTAAAAGCAGTTTTGCAACTAAAGGTTTATCAATCACTTGTGTGTGTATGCTCTATTGAACTCCTGAGGAATAAAAGACGGGAATTGAAGGATGACTCTAAAAGGCTCTCGACAGGAAGATAAGAGAAGAGTAGATATGGGCAGAGGGGAGAGCATAAGAAGCAGTGCAAACATTATGTATGGGAAAAGCCAAGACATACAAAATGCCCCTGTGCCATATATGCCTAGTACAATTCTTCTCTCACCTCCTTTGAATAACCAGTGCCACATTGCTGACTTCCTTCATATTCCCACTCACATTAGACTCTCCCAAAACATCATTTCTTTTTCAGGAGTGGTAGCTGGTATGCTGCAACCTATGAAATAAACAGCTGCTGAAGGAAGGATGCAGTGAGTTATCAGTCAACTTACTAGTCATGCAACTCTGTCAAATGAGAATAATTCACAGAGCCATTCTGTGGAATAGGATGATGAGAATTAGATACTGAACTATCACCATTAGTTTACTAAACATGCTTGTCCACAACTTCAGCAATGCAGAAGAGGTGGTCAACTTGCTTCCGAGGAAAAAAAAAAAAGCAAGCCGGATAACACCAAGTTACAGACTTAATCCCACAAAACATGACACCGCCTTGCGAAAACACATTCCAGCCTAAGCTTGTTTAGGTAATTAAGACAAAAGATCTTCCACCCTGCCTTTGCTACAAGGTATTCCAGTACAACTGTACCCAACACTCAGCCTGAAAACATGCCCATTCAAGTTTGGACACTGGATTCAACTCACTTGAAAATTCTTCTGCATAACTTGAAAAACTGAGCATATACCTCATTAACAGCTGGATGATTAGAGTTAATCAGCCATTTCACTCCTCTCTCACTGTTCCTGTAGCCAAAGGCTGACAGGATTCACTATAAAAGACACTCAATTTATAAAGCTTTGTCACATGATAAATATGGTCATGACTCAAGATTATCACCAAGCCTTTCCCGAGTCAGCACCACCAGACTGACCCATCTCCTGCAGTGAGAGTCTGCACAGTGCAGCCACATTACTCCAGGAGTAACTCCAATGCGTATGTCTGGCAACATTGCTCTATCCTCAATACAGCAGGTTTTAACATGGATTTTAAATCTAACACGAGGCAGTACAGCTGTATGTCAGTATTCAGGGCTGCCAGATCACTAATTGATTTGGTGTTTGCCACAGTTCATTCCTGTTAAAGAACATTCCCGAGTTCTTTAACAACTCTCCAGACTCAGTAGCAGCACAAGCCTCTTTCATACAGCTCCCCCTCCTCAACCCAGAAACAAGAGCCCTAGAAAGGCAGAGTAAGGTATTTGTAAGCTTTCAGGTTTGGAGGAATTTCACAAAGTACATGTGCCCAATCCCCCACTACCACACTCAGTTTCATAGAGTGGTCTCCTGAAGCCAGTTAAATGCTTTTTTTCACTTTGTGTCATGGGAAGGCTCTCTAAAATCATGTGCTCCATTGATTAGAGACCATTTCAGCTGCAGCACAGGTATATTTCTATTGGTTCATAAGCATTTATTTTCATGCCAAAACAAGCCTTCAGCTTCTTCACCTCCTTTCCCTTTCCCAGTCTCACCCGTCAGTGCTTCATATGGTGACATGTGTATAACTCCTCCTTACACGATTCTTGCCAGGAGCAATCACCTTTGGATTGGTATAGCCAGGTCTTTGCCATCTAACGAGTTTCCAGTTTCTATCTTTCTAGCTCTGAATGATGAAGGCATCTGCCTGCAAGGGCCTGGACTGCAAGCAGCAGCATTTCAGAGCTGCTGCTCCATTATTTCACCTATGACAAAGTCATAGGAGTTTACAGGAACAGAATAGGAGCAGGCATGTTAGTTTTGACAAGTTGGGGCTTGAAAATAAGAGCATGAGGGCATGTCAAGTAAAAAAAAATAGCATAATTCTCAGAGTTTTATGAGAAACTTATTTAGAAAACATTCATGCGTTTTGCCTATATTTGAAACTTCACCCTTCACTTTCACTGGAGTTAACAGAAGATAATTAAGTCCTGTGTTTATTGCATTTGCTGATGTTGCCCCTGTGGGGGGGGGGGGGGGGGGGGAGGGGGGGAAGGTGAATCCAGACTTTGGCATCTGTTTCTCTCCCCTTGGCTTCCCCTGACATTCCATATCACACTAGACCTGATCATGAAAGACTCCAACAAATCGTTTGAGCATTTTCAAGTATGTCAAATCGGCACTACCACTCCTCACTCAATCTGCCCTCCCACACCCCATGTAAGGCTACTCATTGTGTAAGCACCACCTGTTGAAAGAGCAGACATCACACAGCTGACATGTTTTCATAAGGTAGTGAGACACCTCCAGCCACCCATTTCCTGTGGATTCCCAGCAACGATGGTCTGCTGAGACTCCACGTATAAACGAAAAAAACAAACAAAAACAAAATAACCAAGTCACAGTTTCACATCAGCAAAACGCAATGCTTCTTCTGCAGCAAGGAGTGTGGACAAGACACTGCCTGGTATCTGCCACTCACCTCCTCCAGATTCCAGCAGTTCAAGCCTTTCTAGTCAGCAGAAACTCCTTTACTTCACAGGAGCAAGGGGATAAGAAGCCAGCTGTACCATACAGCCATGGTGTTGTGAGACTGCTGTGACAGTCACCTCGAATCTTGCCAGCACAGACATATTTGTGAAGAAATTGAAGCAGCTTTAGCAACACACTGCATGGCCACCTACGCATCTTGTGAAGTCACAGCTTGGCTCCATGTGCTGAGGAGACCTATGGAATGCTGGCAAGCAGAAACAGTCGCCAAAACCAGCAAATCAAAGTGGCATCAGCATTGGAGGGAAACCAGTGGTTAACACCTGCTGCTCTAAGTCAGACCTGCAAGCAAGGTTCAAGAGAACAGTTTTTCAAAGCCATATACAAGATTTAACAAAGTCGTGCAGCAAGGATAGAAAACCATTCATCTTGGATGTTTCAGGTACAAAAACCTGTTCGTTTCTTCTCCCCAATCAGACAGCAAAGACATTTTCAGTGAAGCTGGAAAGGGGAAAACCAAAAAATGAACTCTCCCTTCTTCATACATAGCAGGAGAGAGGAAAGCTGCATTCCTTATTCAGCAGAGGCAGCTGCTGAAGGAAGGCAGAGGGAGGAAGGAGCAGTATTGACAAAATCAGCAAGACAAACATCGAAACAGCTTCAGCATCTCATCCCCCTGACTGCTAGCAAAGCAGATGCCCTTCTGCCAAGGCACAGGGCAGGGTCAGCCATCGCAGAGGTAACTGAAACAGAGATGAACACTGGGGATAGATTTCCTCAAAGAGTCTCATTAGCAGATCAACTAGAGCCTGATCTCCTCCCTCTTTACTACAAAAACATCAAAACATACTCTTTATTAATAAACTCCACTTGCAAGTAATTTCAGAGAGACCAGGAGAAGGGCACATTTAATAACAAAACATGACTGGAAGGGCTAGACCTGATTTAAAAAGTCAATAAAGCATGTGTTTTCATTTAAGAAACAAAACTTAACTGTGGTTTTAATAAAAATCCAACCCTTCTTTGTTTTGGAGGAGAAGAAGGGAGATCAGTGTGCTTCTCCTCTTGCCTCCTCGATTTTGATTCCATCTCACTGCTCATGGAAACAACAAACAAAATTCAGCTCATCCCTATGAGAGGTTTGCTCCCAAATCAGCTGGGAAACCCAGGCATGTGCTGGGTGGATAAAGGAAAACCACTTGGAGATTCTTGCATTGCTTCAAACATTAATCTAACATTTTAATTTTAGACCAGAAGCAGCACAGCAAGATGGGGATTTTGTTTTTAAAGGGCAATTAGAGCCTTCCTCCTCCATTTGCTCTTTCTTTAGAAGAAATATCTCTATTGTCTTGACATTTTGGAAAGGAAAAGCCCCACTGTGATTGTTTCACAGCAGTTATGAAATGCAGCAACCACACAATATGCAGCCCTAGGTTTGTGTTTTGATTCTCATTTAGGTGCCCAGCCAGGGTGGTGCAGGCATGAAATCATTTGCCTGACAGCTCAGCTACTGGTCACTTATCTAAGGAGAAAATCACTGATGACTGCAAACCAAGATAAACACCCCAATGTGAGCAATGGAAGAACCCTGAAAAACAATATACTCTTTCAAAGAGAGCCCACACAGTAATGACCCATTGCTTTTCCACCTCAGCCACTACCTCTACCATAGTCATATCTTAGTGATCAGCCTATTCAAACTCAGATATAAAAATATTTGGTTTACAGAGCACACACAGACTTTAGAACAAGTTACCCTGGAAGGCACATTGCCAAATTTATAGTCTAAAAACATCAGGACAAACAACCACCTACTGAAATGGCATCTGAAGAGCCATCTTAAAAGTCCTTTAATCTCTTATCTCCAGAAGACTGGCCAGTACCAAGTGAATCACAGTGATGTTGCCTGTTAGCTAGGGTCAAGAGTTCTGCAACACTGTGCTATATGATTTTATCAGGCATGAGAAACACAGAACTCCTCACGTGTGCCAGCAGCCACTCCACAACACTTGTAGTGAGTGAATTTTCTCACTGTAAGGAGTTCCCTAGGGACATCTCAGATTCTTCAAAATCTTGCTGTTTATGAGGTGATTGATTTTCACCCAGCAAGACTGCAACTTAGTTTCAGAGTCTGAAGGAGGAAATTTTGGGACGCTTTAGTCAAGACACAGCGGGACAGAAGCCTACTGCATAAAGGCCAGGTCCTTATTTATCCTATACAACAGTCATTAAAAACAAAACCAAGAATTCCCAGGATTTTTGCCTCAGTTTAGGGCTGGAGGAGGTGGGGGGAAGTGTTGGGTATTTGATTCCAGATTTCCCACAGTGATTAACGCATTTTTTAGAAGTTCCCCAGTAAGACGCAAGAGCTATAGTGATCCAATCGATTTCACGCCGTGACACTGACAGTAAGACGCCTTCCTGCCAACAGCTGGCTCTTACTAATCCTCCCATTCAACCTGCTGGAACACGATTTTGCACCCAAGGCCACATGCAAAAGCATCTGGCTCAGGAGCAGAAAAAGAGATGCTGTTAAGCGGGAGGAGTTCCACACCTTTCCTTTTTTTCTATCCCCATCAATGAACACAAACACTGTTTGATGCCAGATCCCACAGGCCCTGAGATGGAGGCAGCAGCCAGGAAGTGCTTCTTTAGAAGTGGAGGCAGAAGCATACGCTAAAAATTAGGTACAGCCCAGTGCAGATGGCCACAAGGTTGTAATGTAACGCAAACTCAATTTTAGATTGAATTTATTCTGAGTCCAGAGGTTCGTAGTACATCACTGAAGTCTCTTCAACTTAATAAATAGAAAAGACCAAGAGTCTGCTGTGAATTCTTTTCATCTTACGATTGCCGACTTACATAGGAAGATCAAGGAGGTGAACAGCAGCTTCCAGCATATGCAAATTCCAGCAGAGACTGTTTTAAGAAGTTAACAGAAACAGGACTGGACAGCAAAAAGCCTAAACCTAAGCTAGTTCAAGGCACTCCAGCCCTTTCCTGCTATAACGTGCCATGTTTAAACGGAATTAAGTTTTTATGCCTCAATCCAGGGAGGATTTCCTTTTCTAGGACAGAGTAGCATACTATTTCCTTCCCTCATATAAAAGCAGCAAAACTAGGTTTTCTGAACTTAACTTGATCCAGCAATGCTGGCATTGAATGCTGATCAAACAAGAAGGGAGAAATTATTTAAAAAAATAATTAACATAATAGTTCACTCAGAGACTGCCTTTGCACTAAGACTCAGGAAATGGATGGCAGAAGTTTTATTATAACTAGAGGGGGAACATTTTTCTTTAATAATCTCCACAACTGAAGTTACTCAGGTGTGTCTCCAACAGACCTAGTCTGAGACACATTGCATAGTCAAAAGATGAAGTCATCGTCAGGGCAAAAACCAGTCTAGCCACCAAAGACAGAGGCTTTTCTCACAGTCAGCTACTTACAGCAAACATCTGGTGCACCTGAACAGGGCAGAGCATGGCCAACAGACACAGCAAGCTCCCTAAGAAGAGGCAACACACAAAGCACAAGCTACAATTCAGTAATGGAGAGCCCTGTGAAAGACAAAGTTGCTAAGGTGTGGAACTGCTCTATGTTACTGATGAGGGTTTAAGAACACTGACATATATCTGCCTTGGAGCTTCAAAACAAGACAGCTGGAGAGCTTTTAATGCATCTCTCTCTCCTGTGTCAGGAGCGCATCCCAACCATCCAGTCGAAGGGCAATTAATGGTGGTTAATGGCTAGAATTTCTTCCTGAGCTGGCCAAATTTAAACATACAGCATAATGAGCTTATGCAAGGTGTGTGCCATTTAGGACACAGCATCCTTCATTCAGATTAGGTTTTATTTATTTACTATTTATGTCAGTCAATAATGTTCCTTTTTCTTCCATTTTAGGCATCTTAGGGGGAGAAGGAGAGGGGAAGAAGGAAGAGCAAGCAACATCATAAAATCATAGAACGGCCTAGCTTGGAAGGGACCTTAAAGAACATCCAGTTCCAACCCCCATGCCATGGGCAGGAACTCTTTCCACTAGACCAGGTTGCTCAGAGCTCCATCCAACCTGGCCCTAAATACTTCCAGGGGTGGAGCATGCCCAACTTCCCCCAGCAATCTGTTCCAGTGTTTCCCATGAGGAAAGATAGTACTTCACTTCTAGTGGGACCAATCTGTCTCATGCTAGCTACCTTTTGTAACCCTGTTCTGGGGAAAACCATGGCTTTGCTTCCCCCACTTTGTGTTCAATTTCTGTCCTATTGACTCTCCTAACCAGTATTTCAATCTGGCCAAAATATGCTACGACTGCAATGAAACCATACACTTATTGTGAAAGGCACACAGGCATCTCTAAGTACCTCTATAGGAGCACATAGCAGCCAAGGAAAACTCCTACCACATACCACCTATTTGATATGCAGGGGCTGAGAAAGCTCCTCAAGAGATCATTTAGTGCAATTCTCTACAGCAAGACAAAAACCAATTCTTTCTCAGGAAGGGAAAATAGCAAGATGAGGAAAAAAGGACTCCTGACAACTTTCAATGACAGCATGAAAGGCAGCTATAAAAACCAAACAAAACAAAAGCCAAAACAATGCAACAACAACAAAAAACCCCACCCACCCAAAAATCCAAACACACTGAAAGGCAGCACAAAAGCATGCCACACGTTTCCACTGGAACATGGGGGTCTGCAGCCACGGTGAGTCGACATTCACCATTTCCAGCCTCCCCTCTGGGCAGTCTGTCCTTACTACCACACTAGAACTGGCTCTGCAGTTCCAAATAGCTTGGCCTACTTGCAACAACCTATAGAACAATGATATAAAAGGTCTCAACAGCCAGATTATTAAAGGTCTACAAGGCTTTTATTTCAGACCAGGTCTCCTGCCACTGATGAAACACCCAGCACATCAGGTGAGTCAGGTAGGCTTTGAGAATGCAGCCTCTGGTTTTTAGGTAGAAGGAATCTAGCTTGCATCTCCTGATGCTGCTCAGCAATGCCAGCACACAGGGCAGGAAGCAGGGGAAGTCAAGAGGGTCACTTCAGAAGTGCCTTCCTCATCCAAATCAAAATATAAAAGGCAGGCATACCAAACTTTCAAGGCCTTTACCCTACACCAATATCAGATACTTGTCCTCCCCCCTCAATTCATCTGCTCACTTAGGGAAACAAGAGAAGGAAAAAAATTTCCTAAGCCTCTTTGCCTTCTTGCTGCATAGCTCTGGACCCTTCTTTGGTAAGATGAAGGGTTTACAGTGAAAAAAGGACACAGCATGTTAAATAGAGGTTCCCCCTGTGCCAAATTGCTTCTCAGATGCCAGTGTGCTGGTTTTATTAATGAATGCAATCTTTGCAGCATGTTTTTCCTCTCTTGTTCTCTAGTCTGCCATTGACAATGCTGGATGAAACCACTGACTTGAAGAACAACTTTCACAACTCTTTTTGAAGTGCTCCCCCAGCCCTTGCAGCATTGCTTACAAAATGGCTCAAGGCTGGGAGCGGTGAGGGAGGAAGAAGACACTGCACTGACAAGTCCATTGCATGGGCCAGGTGCTGGGCTGCTGCTGGAGCAGGGAAGGAGCCAGTAGCTGGGAAGCAGTAGCCAGGACAAAGACCCCAGCACAGAGGGTTCAGCTGAGAGCACTTACTGATGGAGTGGGAGGGGTATCAGCAGCCACTTGAGAGCTCCTTGGCTGAGGAACCTCCTCCAGAAAATGGGCATTACCGTCAGTTGCACCAGGCTTACGGGCAATGCTGTGCAGGGCCATGGGCCAAGAAAAGAGGGATACTTTGCTAGGCTGTGGAGTCTGAAAGCACAAATTCGTCCTATATAATAATCTCACTTTTTAAAAGAGACTGTCACTACTGGGAGACCTTGCAGAGAACGTAAATTACACCTAAACACACACACACACACACACACGCCCCCCTTACATGCTTGAAGAGCTTCAAGCAATACTCAAAACACTCCCAGGACTTCCAGTTGCTCAGCTTAAAGCTTAAAACAGGACCATATACTTTTCCCTCTTCCCACATGCACGTCTTCCCCAGGTTTCCAGAGATCCACCTTTGCCTGCATGAAGACAGACAGGGGTTACACTTCTGGCAGCTGGGGGAACAAAGCTACACGATCTACACGGCAGATCTGCAGCAGCTCCTCACAGCACAAGAGTACTTGAGATAGAGAAGAGGAAAACACAAGGGGAACAGTGTGCTTTTCTCCAGCTAGGAGATACCAAGTGGGAAGGTGGGAGTGGTTTTGTTCATTTCGAGGGAAAAAAACCAATAAATTCTTATTAGCATGCATACAATAATTCAAAGTCTTATGAGCTTCTGTGCAACAGTGACCTGAAAGACACTGCCAGGCAAAGAACTGCTGTACAGCAGAAACCTGAGTGTAAGTGGAAAAACTGCATCAAGTAAGTTTTCCTCCTCTTCCAAAGGGATTTTACTTCAACACATCAGCATTTCATTTCCTCCCTCCATCGCCACAGTCACTGATGCTCTCAAGGCTGACAGCACTTGTCTGCATTGCTTTCCCCAGCTGGTTCAGGAAGCGATAACCAGGGTAACTCGGTGCATGCAAAGGGAGATTCAAATCAAGCTAGGAAACAGTTTGAGTAGCAAAGCCAGACCCCTGTGCCTTCAAGAGGGTCTGCTTCTCCACCCTCACACAGCAGCCTCCATCAGTCCCACTCCTCACTGAGGCCACCTTTCCTTCTAGTCCCCATTACTGTGAGTCACCATCAAAGGAATGAGGTTAGCCTCTGGAAACCACCAATTTTCTTCCTTCCTGTAATGGGTGGTGATAGAGACCATACAAACTTTTCAGGAAAAATCTGCCCTGAGGGCATGCATTTGATCACTGTCACCCAGTGACCCTTTTGGCTGCACAGGTGCTTATTTTAATGCTGGTAAAGAACTGTTCACACCACATACGCAACAAAAATTGAGGTGCAGTAGAGAAAATATCTGTTTATAGTATAGTGAACAACTGGTGTGAGCCACACATTGTAAATTCCCCTCCTCCACTTCTTCACCCAGAAAAAGGGCACAGCACAGCAAAAATAAAACAAATATACATAGTTCTGTTAATTTCCCCACAAAGGACCAAGGCCAAGGGCAGTGCTCTCCCATCCACAGTGGATGGCAGCTCTCCCAGCCCACTCCGGACACGAGGCACAAGAGTATGAGCCTGGCACCACTAACCCAGCTATGTGGCTTCTGGAGCAAAACCAGTTCATGTTCAGCCAAGAATGCAGAGCAGCCAAAATGCAGCTGCCTGTACCACTATGCCCTTAGATACTTGTACTGCTTGTGTTTCCAGGTCAAATTTTTTTCCTTGGTAACTACGAAAACTAGACAACTTGTAAAAGTGTCTCAGAAGTTGACCACAGGCTCTAGAATGCAAGGGCTTTGCAAATAAAAACACCCTCCACTGTCACAGCTAAATAAAGCAGCTGAAGTTTACCTAGCTAAGAGCATATTAACTATAACACACTTTCTTGGAAATCACTGTTTCATTCTTTGAAACTATGAGCAACAGCAGGCACTGCAGGGCTGTCTACCCAGCCTGCACAGAGGATACACTCTGGTGCTTTCATTTCTACTCCTTGAATTTTTCCTTGGAAGTCTCAACCCCCAACACCACATTCCCATCTAGCCACCCCCAAGCACTTGGACTACATTAAGCCAAAAAAAATCAAAGCCAGCTGATTATTTATTAAACAAACAGGACACATTTTGTCTTTAGTAGAATGGAGCATTCCTGGTTAGCTGCAGACTTTAAACTTCACTTGGGGGGAGGGTGTGCAGAGGGAAAGGAAGGAAGCAGTGTTTCACTTTAAGAGAGCACACTGAGAACTCGTTATTTGACTTAAAAGCCACCTGCCTACAAAATAAAATGGTACACACACATAAGACTTAACAAGCTGTAAACAAGCATCAATAGCAACAATCATTTTGCAGTGATAACTGTCTGCTTTGATCATGTTTCCTTAGGATAACCCTCCCCTTCAAATCATTTTCAATTCTCTCAACTCCTGTCAAGCCCACCTCCCACATCTGCCAGTTAAAGGAAGAACCTGAAACTGAAATTAATGGGGATGCAGGGAGCAAGCTAGTGTGCTCTGTTTGTGTGCCAAAAACTTTACCAGGATGCAGAGAGGTCCCTGACAAACAGGGGCCAGCAACACGTGCAAATGAAAAAAAGCCAGTCATGTACAGGGAAAGGCATTCCTAAATTTTTCCAGACAAATTCTGAATACTTTGTTTCCTGTGAGAAAACAAGCATTTGACTAGAGATCTCCTAATCAGGAAACAGACACGTCAGGTATTTCTAGAATGCTAATGAATGTACAGAACAGAGCAGGGATTATCTGCTGCCTGCCTCAGCTGACACCAGGGACTCCCAGTATCTGAACTCCCTCCTGCTTTTATTCAAGCCACAGTTTGCAGAAAGATCTTCAGCATGAAAAGAAAAACAATACGTGAAGTCAGCTCCCAAACGGATACAGAGAGTTACATGTGGAGCTACAGGAAGACAGAGCTTAGAAGCCACTTGCATCAGGGATTGTTTTCTTCATCTGGTTAGGGAAAAAAGAGAAAACATATCCAAGACAAGAATGTGCAATAAAACCAGATTAAGGAATGTTAGTCATTCCTGGCTTCCCCTCAAAACAGAAGTCAAAAAGTTTCCTCCATTTATTCACAAGATGTCTAAACAGTGAGTCTTGCTGAAAGAACAGAAAAAAAAAATAAAATGAGAAAAGCAAAAGGAAAGAAAGAAGGTTGCTTTTCTCAACCTACTAATAAGCTCCCAAAGTGTTTTTCCTCCATTCATGTACTAAAAGCCAAAGCAATCCCTGCAGCATCAGCAGGCACCGTGGTCAGTGCTGGGTCCCAGCCAACCAAGAGTGCAAATACAGTATTAAATGCATTCATACTTTCGTACTGAGACAAAGCCTGAATAGCCTAACAACTGCTCCATCCTCTGTGCTCCCTCTTCCCAGCTAAGCTCCTGATATTGCTCCTAAATACAGATGGCCCTGACTGCTTCCATTTATGTTTACACAAGGGAGAGGCTGAGGGTCACAGGGTGGAACAGCTGAGAAGAGCAGGCAAATAGCTGCAAACGTGTCCACTCTTCTTCGGATTTGGCTCTGGTGCTCAGTGGCTTTGCTGTTGCTGTTCCGCATCCATTTACACAAACACCAGTGTGGTTCTTGGAGAAAGGAGGATTGTAATTGAAACCACCAAAAATAACCATTGGCATACAACACTTGTTATTTAGCACAGACCCCCTTCAGCAGTTTTCATGGTCATGATTCAGCAGACACAGTGGCAGCAGTCCAAAATAAGGTCTCTCTCTCCTTTTTGTGCAAAAGAACCGTGGAGCTGCACAAGCAGCCTAGGAGAAGACCTCATGCCCCAAGCTTAACCAATTTACCACCACACTGCATTCCAGCCACAAGAGAAAAAACAGACTAATGCAGTTGCAGGCAGGGAATTGTGCTAAGCCTTCACAAAGCCTCTCCCATGGAGCCCTGCTTCCCCATGAGCAAAATGGACCTGGGCTATTCCCAGTAGCTGATGAGTCAAATAACTTCATTATGAAACGCTTGCTTAAGACCAGAGTTGTTATTTAAGGAGCCAGTATCTCACCTGCCTCTCAAAGATAATGCATGTACATGAGACAACACACCCACAGCACAGCTCCTCTCTTTACCTACAGAAGTGATGCGCTCTGAAGCAGCTTTTGACTGCTTTAAATGTGTCACACTAGCACAGGAATTGTTTACCCAACTTCTGCTGAGATAATAACACTGGACATGTAACACCTCCCAGCAGCTGCAGAAGGTAGTCAACATACAAAACAAAAGCAATCGCTGTCAGGTTTGTCTGGTTGGTTCTTCAAAAAAATAATGAAAAGTCTTCATTTCAAAGCAGGCCTGACTGAAAAAGTTATGGAATGGATGTATGAAGTGATGTTTTTCTCCAATTTTTGCCACACAAAGAGCACACAGAGTAACATATGCCCAAGACTTCCAGTAAATATATTTCAAGACAAAAAAGATTGTACCACACAGTTTCAAAATAGAAGTAAAACTCCCTTCCTCCCTATAAATCTGTGCTTAAATTTCAGGCATAAGGTACCATATTTAGCATTTCCAGAGGAATGCACACAGAGATGACCATGAGGAAGATGGCTGTGGTTGTAGACTTCCCTTTAAACCCTGCCTTTTGCTTTGAAAACAAACACACCATGTCTGAAGAGAAGAAGCTGTTTAACAGCACCCAATTTACATATCTGTTGGGCAAGAAAGTTCCCACAGACACGAGAGTTTTTGTCTTGCATTGATCACAGCAGATCCTCTGAGCTGTCACACACAACCATCTTCATATATGAGGAGTCAGAATCTTCTAATCCAAGTCGGAGGAACAATTCTTCTCCCTGGAGTCTTTACAGGGCTTTAATTGAACCTGGCCCATCATCAGCTTTGAACCTCACCATCCGCCAAAGGTCCTGGGCTGCTGCCTGGTCAGATTGTTACTGCTCTTTGCCCCCATGGGAGGGCTGGGAATCAGGGTACCATAAAGAGCAGCAGAGTGTAGCAGTGGTATTTGCTGGTGTTTGGAGAGACAGAGGGAAAATGACAGACAGGAAAAAACTTTCTTAAAATTGTGGAACTGTGAATTTGACAGTTTTTAAAATCAAAGTAAACCACTCAGAAATGTATACATGTGTTCCGAGCAGATTCCTCATCATAACGATTTCAAAACTATTAGCTGGCAATTATTTTCCAGCTGATATGGATTCCCAGTTGAAGCTGCACTAGACAACACACCCAAACTCAGCTTTTTTCCTCATCATTAAAAACAACTGAGTGGCATGGGATCTAAGTGTCTTAAAAACACCTGATGATTGTTGTCCTCAATAAAAGCTTATCAGAGCAGTGCAAAAGCTGTTTGCCCAGCTCCTAGTGGGATGATAAAGAGTTAGGTATACAACTGGTACATCACAAGAGGAAAAAAAAAGTTTACCCACCTCCAGCTGTTGGGAAAGCAGATTCTGCAAGTTGCAAAAGCTCAGAAGGTTTATCATGGGAATGATTACATTATTCAGGAGTGGCTGGTGGCAGTGACTGTGCCACCACCCTGGCAGACACACCACCTGTGTGAAGCACCACTCTGAAGAGTGAAAAGCAAAGCTCCCCACAGAAGCTCTACACTGCAAGCAACTTCAGGGGCTGTGTTTCAGTAGCTCTACTCCTCCACGCCTTACAACAGAACTTTATTTTACTGACATTCAAGCTGCCAAAGATTGAGTTGAGATTTAGATAAATACAACAAGTGTAGACAAATATTAGAACCACTCTGCTTCTTCCAAATGCCAATATTCTCAGTGCCACTGACACTGATAAAATGCTTGAACTGCATACTGTACCTTACTATCCAAATACAGCATCCAGCCTCCTTATGATGTCCTTCCTGGTAGGGTTTCTCCAAAGCCATTCTGGCCAGATTGTGGGACATTAGCTACCAAAGCCTCTCAAATTGCTGTTCAGAACAGCTACTGTTTCTGCACTTGTATTTTCAAGCCAGCTAGTTGAGAATGCTAAGTGCAACAGAGTTAAGCTGATTATTTGTTTTAAAATGATTCATGTTTTAACTACATTAAGAAAAAGTCTTTAGGCAAAATACCTAGGAAGCAAGGTTTTGCAGATAAAATACATGAATTTGGAACTGAAGTCTTTCTTTTTAAAACCAGTGAGGTTTTGCCTTCTTTTTTCCCCCTCCATCTTTCCCATAGATATTTCCTGTGCATTCTCTCTTCCCTTGCACTACGAATTTTACTAAAAACTTCATGTTTGTGGGAGGTGGATTCTGGAGGAAACCCCAGAGATATGAAGACAGCAATCTCAGAACCATTAGACCTCCTGCAAGCTAACAAAGCAGCCAAGTGCACAGTTGGAAGTTAGGTACCATGTGAGCCCAAAGAGGCCCAGACTGCACCTGAACAGGGACAAGACTTTCCCTTTGATCCTAAACTCTGCCCTAGTGCTCTGCACCAAGGTGCACCAACCTCTGGGTCAGCTCACAAAGCCCATCCACGTGCACTGTAGCCAAACACCACATTCAACAGGACAGAGTTCACTGCATGCAATAACAAGCATTCCTGATTTATTTTAGGCTGCATGAAAGCTAATAACATAAGCAAACCTTATGTTTGCCTTCAAACAGTACAAACATTAAGAGTCAGGGAACAATGTCTCAGCAAGACAGCAGGAACCAAATGTGAGTAATCACAGAAGAGTTTGGGTTGGAAGGTAGCTTTAAAGGTCATCTAGTCCAACCCCCCTGCAACAAGCAGAGGCAGAGACCCCATAACTGCACGGCACAGAGCTGACACAGCCTTATCATGCAGGAGGGATGCAAAGCCATGTCAGAGCCTTTGTGCACCTTGCAGACACAGGACTGTAGCAAGCCACCTTTTCAGACCTTTGGATCTCAGTACAACCCCTGAAATACCTCCAGCAGCACTCCCTCCACAGTGATCCCTCCTCAGCAGGGATGCAATCTCTGCTTGTTGCTTCCACATGCAAGCAGCTATCCAGCAATTTATGCTACTGACACTGACGTGTCTTGTAGTGCCAGGAGGCCTCTAAGGCAGGGAGACCTGGTTTGCTGGAATTACTCAGTTCACACCAGATGTGAGAGCCCACCAAGGAAAGGTACCACTCAGCAAGATACTGGCAAGCAGCCTACCTAACACCTAGGCTACACTAACAGATTCCCTCTCACAGCTGCTGCCGATGCACATACATTAAGCATCTTCATCACACTGATCTCTTTCAGCTCTCTTGGGACATCCACATGGAATTGGTGTGAAACAGAGGCAATAACATTTCTGAAGACAGATGGAGCTAGTAACTCCAATTTTCCAAGATAAGCACACACCCATAAACCAGACCAACAAGACTCAGGAGCACGCTACCCACACACTGTATGACACCCGTCATGGTAGAAAGGCACCTGCACCACACTCTGCAGCTCCAGTAGTTCCTCATGATGCAATACAGCTCTGGGATCTCAGGATACAACTAGTGAGAGGAAGGGTGTGGGACATCACCGCCACTTACCAGCTGAACTGGGACTGAATGAGGTACAGAGCTAAAAAAAAAACCACCAGGGAAATTATTATTCCAGGCATCCAGAGGAAGGACAAGATAATTGCAGGGATGCTCTCCTCATGGTCTGGTGATCAACACTGGTGAAGTTCACTGTAAGACAGGGCTTTCTGCACACCTCCAGCAATATCCTTCCTCTTGCTCACCACCACTGGGCACTTGCCAGAGCTAATGCAGATGACACGTACCCTTGCTGAGGGGTCATCTGAGCAAAGGAAGATGAGTTTGTTGTGGCAAGCTGTTTCCTGTGATCTGCGCCCCATGAGCTGGCTCCTGTGGCCAGCTGCTTCTGGGAATGTTTCAGAGACAGGAGATGGGTTCTGAGGTACTGCCAAGCCACTCTGCCCTCAGCAGCACATGTTAAATCACAACAGATACCAAGTCTGCAGCTTCTCCCAGAGCTCCCCCTCTCCTCTTCTCTCCGTCCCTACTAGATGACATGCCATGCCTCTGAGATGAGCTTAAAAACCTCCCTGCACCCCAGAGTGCCCAGCAGCGCTCTGTACAACAGAGAGCAGTGGACAGCAAAGAACAGCCTCTAACACAGACCCTCTATCACACCCACAGGTACCACACTTCTGTGTCACTCAGCATGTCTCCTGCCAGGGGACTGGAAACTGCGTGTGGCAGGGGGAGGGGTGCTATGGTACGGTAGCCAACTACATCAAGGAAGGAGAAATTAAATCCCTCTTTAAGCAAAATACAGCACAGGGAACTAGTGTTCTTCTAGGGGGAGGCCGGGACCCTCAGGACAGCCTGCAGACAGCTATTCAATTCCTCTCTTTCAGGGCAAGAAATGTTAACTCTACACATAGGTGACAAAAGCAGGCAGGTAATGCTGTCACATTGCCTTTGAAGTCAGCCAAAAAAACAGGGAAGGGGAAATTCCACAATACTATCACTAGCACCTTTGCATCCACAAGCAAAAGGCAAGAGACCTGAACAGAAAACTAAGTTAAATAAAAAAGTTTCCTGTTTTTCAGAGTCACAGCCCATTACAAGCACAGATACCCTGATGAGGTCAGAAAGGCACCAACCACACCAACTACTGAAATCAACTGAAAAAAAAGTAATCTGATGCGCCAGTGGGCTTGGTCTATTTACACAAGAAGTGTTAGCCAGATCTAGCGAAAATCATGACCAGTATTAGCATTTTCAGTCACCCATGCACATGTTAAGCTCACTAGCAGATCATTGTCAGCACTGTTTGGACTCAATTACTGTCTGTCCAGAGCAAACATTCGGGATACTTTTGGGTACAAGCTGATAAAGGGAGACATCATGTGGTTACCCATATGGAAAAGTAACTCCCTCATTAAAGAACCTCATGGATGAAGAAGCAACTTTTGAACCATAGCACTGTATGACCCAAGTTCAGTCTAACACTGGAAACAAGGATCTCACGTTTTGTACGCAGTACAGATAAATCCCATACCAGGATTTGATGCATAAAGGGTGACTCCCTATGTGCTACCTTCTTCAAGAAATACAAGCTTAGGAAACTCCCATTTTTAATTTTTATTAGCCACAAAGGCACTACCCTTGGATTTATTTATGGGCTCTATTATAAAGCATTCATTTATTCACTGAGAATCAGAAAATTTCTCGCAAACTACAAGAAATGTTATGGTTTTCTGATTCACACAATGCGTTACGTTAATGCAACAGGTTTTCCTCCCCTTCACTCATGTCAGCTGCATTTAAAACTAGACCTTAGTAAGCACACAAAAGCAAAAATGTAGAGATTACATTATTTTGTAAACAAAATCACTGCATAATACTAACAAAACTACCAAACTGCTTGGCAGAATGAAAACAAAGCCACGATAAACCAGGCTAATAAAGTGAACAAACGGATGGCCACCAGTGTCCATCCTGAGGTCATAACTAACAGACCTCCTCTTAGGACACCTCTATGGCATCCAGGGATGAGGGAAACAGCTTTAGCCCTTTTCAAACCCTCAGCTAGTAACTCAGCTTTAAAGGAAACAGTTGTGTTCACCTGGAACAGCTGAAGAGGCAGAAAGGCTGGCTCAGAGCTCGCCGCTGCCAGCAGCAACATAGCTTTGCAGTGCCCTTGCAGAGACAGAGCTTTTCCCCAGCTCCACTGAATCCCAGCTGATTTCCGAAGACAAGAGACACTATGGAATTTCTAATTTATATATCAATTCAAATTAAATAATCATTTTCCTTCAAAATGTTACCATTTTATTTTTTTTAATTGTCAAGTAATGTATTATTTCTAACGCAAAGGGATAATCAGAGAAGGAAACTAACTGGTCCAAGACTCACAGAAAAAGGCCAATTCTCCGCATCAAGTGTTACTTCCATACCTGTTCTGTCACTGCTCTCCAAGTCTTTTTCTAGTGCTGGGAGTAAAACAACAACAGCACTTGTGTGCTTTCACCTAGCACATTCTCCTGCCCAGGGAGCAACAGCATTGCAGAGCAATTTAAAAGCTGAGGCAAGGACTAGAAAGCTGACAGCTGAGAGGAAGAAAAAGGAAAACATGGGATAAAAAGAAGAGGAAAAACTGCAAGAAAAATGGGGATGGTGGAGGAGATAAGTGGTGCAGAAGTTATTCACATGGAGCTTTTAGAGGTTACTTAATTTCAGCATATGGCAGGGGCCTGAAGAGCAAGAACAACAGTAAAGTTTTCTAGGTTAATAGTTTCCTTAATATTCCCACAGGATTCTTTACTACTCTAAACATAGCACAGAGGAAAAAATAAGATCCAAGGAGATCATCATCAGGGGCAGGTTCAAGAAAGAGTTCTTTCAACCTCCCCCAAACTGCTTTCTCTCTTGGAGCTGAAAAATATCCAGAGTTCTTATGCAGTATTAATACTGACACATTTAAATTTGAAACGTGCAATCCCAACAACACAGGCAGACTGAAGACAAAAGAGAAGGTTTCATTTACTTAAAAAAATAGTTTGAGTGGAGTTATATTTGTTGAACTATATTTGGAGTTAATTTTTCAATGCCTACTACAAACACCTAGCAGAAATATCCTTCACTGCGTGCTTGTTTTCAGTGCAAGAGTTTAATTAAGTTGTCCTAAAACCTTTAATGTACTTAGGAGTTTAGAATACTCCAAAAATTTAGCAGAAAACCTATTCCTGAAGGCCTGAATCTTGAGTTAATGTTTGTATTTGCACTGTGCAATCTACCTTAATTTGCTATGTGAAAGCTACTTTGAGCTTGTGAGGTCCTGTCAGGCAAAACCTAGTGTCAAAGAAGAGACTGTCCACTCATTATTATCTGCACATCATACTTGTTTCCATCACTCACAGAAGGGAAATGACAACTAGGCTCAACAGGAAAAAACCTGAGCCATGAGCAGGAAACAGAATCTCTTGTTTTGACTACTAAGGTAAGAAAAGGTAAATAGTGGAAAATTCCCCTCATAGGGACTGTAACAGAGGTGGATCATTTGACAAGTATTCCTCACCACTGGTTTTATACAGCCAAGCCACCTGTCAGAGCAGCTTCACTATCTTAAGTAAAAAGCATCAGAGCAAGGAAGGAAACAAGAAATAGCGTTACTTGAGACTATCTGTGAGTACACATAATTGGGGAGTTCTTGTATTTTGGCTTTTTTAAGTACTCTCAGGGCAGCAATCCACAACTATAAGACAACAAATAGAAGTTTGAAGGGACAGAAGAGCATTTATTTGCTTGTTCTTACGTGGGTTACAAACTGAAGGCAGGCATGGAATTGGGGAGAGGCTCCTATTAAAGGCTGCACAAGCTCCCACTGTAAACAAGTTTCTTTAGCCTAAATTCAGCAGTCTGTGGTGCTGGTACGAGCTTGATGCAATTTTTTAAGACTGTGAAAGTCTATTTTTATTCTTAATATAGTTGGTTGTGTGTATTTATTATTAAGTTATTAAACCTTGAAAACAAATCCCATGCAGCTTTAACACGGAAGTGCAGCAAATGTTTGCTGTTTTTGCCAGGCTTCTGTTCTGTGCTTACTGTACACTGCAACTACAAATATTTACGCAGTGCATATTTCTGCGACAGTTCCCACTATCAGCTCTCGACCAACCCCACAAAGCCTAGCTGTAGGCTATGCTATTTCCACCCCTCTTTCACTGAAAATTCTTCCTTAGCAGCTGTTCTAGTTGCAACCAAAAGTAACCAGTGATGAAAATCAAATATCCTCATACTCTAGAAATGGAGTTTTTGAGGAGAAGGGAAGAAGCAGCCTCCCACTGGCTCTGCTCAGCCACTAGGTATCACTAACCATGGCAGCAACAAAATCCAAGCCTGTTTTTGTTTATGTCTGACAAGCCAGATTAAAAACTTTATGTTTTTAAAGTTGCTTAATAAACCAGTAAAAAGATAATGATTACCCAGTCTCATCATTTGCACATGAAAGGTGGAACAGAGAAGTTACAGTCATTTGTTGCCAGACTTCACTGGAACAAACAGCTGCATTTTACTTATCTTCAAATATCAAAGGACTTGAGTGGGACAGACTACTTGGCTTTACAAGCTTTCAAAGATCCCTCCAGCTCAGAAACAAGAGATGTTTCTGAAGAAAATCATGAAAGGATTTAATATAAGCCTAGCAGCAATTCCTATTATACTAGCACAAAATTTACCACCATCCTCTAGTCTTGTCAAAGCTAAGACAAGATGCTCTGCCTCCTTTCCAAATCCAGTGGAATTGCACACTTCCGAAGGCTAGAAGCAGACAAGTTCTTCCTCCCAGGAAAGAAGAGGCTTCATGGCAGTGTTTAAGCTGCTTTAAATCTGCCCCTCCCATGCTAGCTCCTCACTCAAGCAACTTATCTTCTGCCAAAGAGCTGGCTCAGGGAGCTCAGCCACTGGGTCACGTTAGTGCCAGGGCAGAGGACATAGGGTAACAGCTCTGGCACAGTCCGACCAACAGCAGAGCCACCTCCTCCAGCGCACCCATGAGCTACACCGAGTGTCAGCAGAGTTTCTTCTTCACCCTCCCACCCTCCTTACACAGGAGAAGACAAACTGAAGACCTCATCACTGTCTCTGCACTTAGAATTTATTTTATTCCCTCAGACTCCTGTGAGAGACCATTGTGAAAATCTGCTCAGCTTAACCAAAAGGAAGACCAGAAGGAGTTCAGTATTCTCCCTCCGTATGTGCTGCAACCTGCTTTATTACTTAGTATATCAAATACCTTTGACAAGAGCAGTAAAAATCACTTTGTTCTTGTTTGGAAATACAGCATTTTGAGAAAGCAAAGTCAATGCCTGTGCTGCAAAACAAATAGGAGGGTTACTGAAGAACCAAAAAGAAGATGTGAAAGAACTGAACTCAAACTTTTGTAACTGTACGCACTCTAGAAGGCTGAGCAGAGAGTTAAAAGTTTTAGGTAGCTGGAAATAGCTGCTGCCTCAAAGCCAGTTTTTGTGTTTAACACATGTGGTTAGACAGCCAACAACCATTCCTGGGGATTATCTGCTCAGAGTATGAAAGACAATAAAACAACCCACCATCGGTTTTTCACGCAGACCTGGGCATGATTCCCATTAGCACATTTTTATTTTAAAACTGAGTGTGATTGCTCTGATTTTATAATACAAGAAATCTAAGCACAGATGTTGGTACTTAGAGCTGAAAAAAACTTTGCCAGGTAAATAACGAATTGCAGAATTATGAACTGCTTCTGAACGTGCACAAATATATTGCATGGCACAGCAGTTTAAATACATTAGTCACTGTATGCAGTTGAAGAAAAACAGTATCTTCCAATCATTACATTAAAACAAGCCAAATCCAAAACTCAGCCAGGTAAATGCACATTTTTCCCCTGTTGATTTTGGATCAAGCTTTAAGTGAGAACTGATGGTAGACAGCAGTTCTAACCACTCAAAAGCAATGACTATTCAGTACTGATTTATTGTAACAGTAATGGACTATTAAAAATATAACTGCAAAATAAAATGCACTTATACCAACTTTCTGAAGATGATACTTGATGGCTTTTTACACACTATCAGTTTTCCAGACAACAAAATACAAGACAACACAGATATAAGAAGTCATCAGCCTTGCCTATCTTCCATCCACATCATTTAACACCTGCAGTTAATTTGTGGTATTTACTAATTTATGATGTAAGGTCCTGCTCCATTTAGCTGTGGAGTGTAGTTTAGGGTATTGGCTATTAGAACACTCTTCAGCTTGTTCAGATTCTTTTTTTGCCTTTCATGTTCCTGCAAGAAGCGCAGTACTTGACAAAGTTAACCTGAAATACAAATTTGTCACGTGACACTTTAGTGCTTCGTCTGTCTCCTACTTGCAGGACACTTACAATGAAACCATTTAAACCTTTAGAATGCTTTAAAATTAACTTTACTCATGGAAAGATTGTGAATTTGATCTAGAATTTGCTTTAGGAACAAAGTGCCCCCACATTCATTAATTTATTGTTATTTTTATAGAATCAGAACGTGCTCCTGTTGTGATGGGGACAAAACAAAAAGGCTTCTCAGGTGAGTTCATTTGATCTCAGTCTGGGATCAAGATGAGACCAGACAGGCTGTGCTCCACCTCTCACCTCCTTTGTATCTTGAGCTATGGCAGCTTTTCTGTTACTGCCCATGCAAACCGTATAAACCCTGACGACTGGTAGGAAGTGAAGGTCTGGTCAGCAGCAGCCTTCATCAGTTCTCCCAGAATTGGAATCACTAGCCTGGATTTACAGCGGTGGGCTCAGTTAACCACCCAGTTCACTCTGCTTGCTAAACCTGCTCCTACACATACCACTTGGAAAAAAAGAAACCTTGGGGAAAAAGCACTGCACTTACAGAGTGATCAGCTTGCTTGTTTTACCACACTTCCCAGAGTTTCTGAACTTTCTAGGTTGAACACACCCAAGTAGGTAACCCAAGCAAAAGAGGAGAAATTCTGAAATCTGTTTTATTTGGTAGACCTTCACTTACATCCTTTGCACCCCCCCTGCAAAGTTCAAGGAGTCACTTGAGGCAGGTTTACAATGAAGAACTCATTGTAATTCTGCTATTTATTCCACTCTATTTAAGATGCTCCAATACAGATCAGTTTGAACACATACTGTGCCTCTGTGAGGGGTATTAAAGCAAGATTTGATAATAATTTCATTCTATTTAATCATACAAGAAATAAGGTAATGCATTCATATTACGTAATACTAACTCCTTTCAGTTTTTCTGTTTTACATTTCTGCTTGAATTCATAGATTACTGATCAATATTTTTGCAGTATACAAGATTGTCTCAAGTGCCGTAGTTTGAGTCAGACACAGACCAAACAGTCTTGAAAAACATGATCAGCATCATCAGATAAGTTCATCTTTGATGCAGGTCTTGGCTAAAATGCAAGAGTTCAGTTATTACGGAGCAAGTCACACACGTCCTTAAGTTCCTGCATTGTTCTAAGGTCTTTGGGAAATCCATCCCTTCCACAGCAGCAGGCACCTTCCATAGAGGGCTCTGTGTATATCTGGTATAAGTTACAGCTGAGAGAACAAATCCTCATGCTCAAAGCATCAATTGATGTAAATCACGACTGTACTAACGAAGTCAAAAGAGCCACATCAGTTTACAACACAGGACATGACCCACACTTGCAGCCTGGGAAAGTAAGTCAAAGGAAAACTGCTTTTTCTTTTTATAGCCTGGTTCTCTAATTAGGATTTTTGTCTGCACTGTAATTTTGTATTGGAGAGGAAAAAAAAGCATCATATACTTTCAGCAGACAAATCACTATGAGCTATAAAAACTTGCTATAGCTGAATTTACTCAAACATAACCTGCAAATGTCCCAGATTCTTCAAGACCCAAAACCTAGGAACAGCAATAGTTGCAAGCATACCAGGAACACCAATTCTAGTCCTTATTAAAATGGCTGACTAATAAGCACTAACATCCCCTGTGTGGGACTACTGTGATCCTGAAAAATCTGGGGCTCGGGAGACTTTCAGGAACAACAACAGCAACAACAAAAAAACCCAAAAACAAATAAACAAACTAAAAAAAAAGTAAAGGGAATAAAACAGCCATCTCATACCTGGACACCAACCTGGCATGAAGAGCCCAAGTAATGAGTACAATGTTTGCCTCTGGGGACAAATAAGAGAAAGGTTTTTGAACTGAAAAAGTGCAAGACTAAGCTCAGACGAAAAACACCCAGGCAAACAAAAACATCAAACTAGGAAATTGTTGCTTGATTATTGTGCAAAGACTAAGTTACCTATTTTGCCACTCTGCGAATGTTTTAAGTGTTTTAACATGACTGTAAAATCGACCTGACAAGAGAATGGATAACTCAGCTATAAACTGGGAAAACAGACAGGATGAGTAATCATGCAGTTGATAAACTGTTTGCTTTGCTAGAAAAAGAGACCTGACCTTCAACTATTCAGTCCTTCTATGCCTGCATACCTCTGCCATGTTCCCTGAAACCCTCCCTATTCTACAACACTGCGAGAACAACCTCTGGCAGCCAGCTCCCAGGACTGCTCCCACTGAAAATCAGTGATCCCTGATCTAACACTCTAGAGAACCCATGCTCTGCAGTCTCCTTCAAAGTCCCAAGAGAGCACTGCTTACATACTTTACTAGCATCCCTCTCACCCTAATTTCCTGCCTCTGAAGCCAGAATTTAGGGTGTGAGCTGAAGCTCTACAGGCACACCACATTGCCCAGAACAGCACAATGATTCCTTGGTGCTAGTCACCTCATTCTCTTGTGCGGGTCTCCAACAGAAGGACCAGCACTGCTCTGTCACCCCAGTCTAAAGACAAAGAGAGCAGCAGAGAAAAGGAAAAAGATATGAAGATTTCACCTTCATTCTGCAAGGGAAGAATTTCTAAAGGCTTTGTCTAAGTAAAAGAAATGAGCATGACTGTTAGGGACCATCCACAAGTATGAATCTCAAATGTTACAGGAGTCCCTTATGAAAGTTAGCATTAAGCAAAGGGATGGGCCAGAATTTACTGCTCCCTTCAGCTTTATAGAGGGACAAGGTGTGTTGGGAAAGCTTTCAGGCTTTGCCACAAGTGAGGAAGAACAGGCCTGTCTTCCTTCACTTGTCAGCATGATCCTTCTCACTGAGGAACAGGTAAAAGAAAAGCTTTTAAAAAAGGAAATAATGCCCTTTTCCATTAAGGTTAAAAGTTAGAAACCTTCATAACCAGCACACTGCTCCTAGAAGAAGAGGGAATTTTTTTTCTATACATAAACAACAGTTCTGATTTGCCAACGTCTGTGATGAGCATTTCAGTGGCAACCCCCTCCCAGTGCAGGGTTAGGAATACTCAGTTTCAGCAGTCTGTCCAAAGCGGAGCAGGGACAACTGTGTTCTGAACAGAACTGATGCAGAGACATGAATAAACTTGAACTGAAGTAGGCATGACAAAGTCATGCAAAGGATTTCTCATGGCTTGACCCACCATGAACATTCACAAGCCCTAACAGGCATTGCAGGAAGGCCCAATTGGATTTGTGATCCACATTTGCACTTCCTGCACAAGAAGCAGGAGCAAGTTTTCTCCCATAGACATTTCCACTCACCTAATAGACACACCAACTAAACTGCTTTAAATCCTCTTCTTAATTGCCTCCTTAAGCACCTAAAGAGCATATCTAAAAAATCACGTCTAAAAGGTTGCAGACAATATGCTCTGAACAGACAGGAGCCACACAGCCCTGGATGTATTTGATAACACCAAATCAAACCACACGCTACACCAGTTCACACCAATGAGCAGGCTGGAGCTTCCTGCTAAATCCTGATCAGTACACAGCAAGAGTCCAGGACAAAAAAAGCTACATGACTGCTCCAAGTCTCAAATCAAGTCTTGTTTCTGAATCTGCTGCTGACAAGACTTTAATTCCAAAAGCCCTGTGCTATAAATCACTACATGGCTGAAAAAACAAAACTGTGGAGGAAGCGTTAGCACAGTGCTAGGTTCCCCTGGCATTTCAGGAGCTCTGTGAGAAGACACCTTGTTACAAAAGCAACATCCTCCTCTGAAACAATTGCCAAACATGGTCCTTAAGGAGAACAACACACAGGCCACTTAAACCTGAGGTCATCTTGACATTCAGGCAATTCTGCCCAAGGTTTGCTGGATGATTCAAAATGGGAAGAATCAGGACTTGTTAGTGTAAGGACAGAGGGAAAAAAGTCATCATCTGCCTGTTTGCCAGGTTAACAGTCAGACAAGATGTCATTTGTGACATTTTTTTTTCCTTTCAAAACTACTGTGTGCATTCACACACTACACAGGCACAAATAACTTGGGTATGACACTGACTATCAAGATGGACAGGTAAGATTCCTAAATGTGAAGTAGTAGTACTAAGATCCCCTCCCTCCACCAAGTGGAATGGTGTACTTGGCATGCTCAAGTGATGACACAGTACCAGCAGCAGAAGGTACATTCCCCTCAGAAAATAAAGGGGCTTATGGTGATTCTCAGCTTGGAATCCTTCAAACACCTTACAGGCAGCAGTGCAGGCCCTCTATCTGCTATGAAGCCGTGACATTCCTGCCAGCTGCAATGAAGTGCCTGTGAGGAAGAGCAAGATGGCTCCTAGATGCCTCTTCCATAATTTCAGCCTTTAAATGGGTGCCACAAATCCACTCTTCTCCTTGCCGCAGCACGCTCTGAGGCACCGAAATGAAACTGCGTCTTACCTTGTCTTTGGATAAAAACCCTGAGCAATGGATGAGCACTTGAAACAGCCTTGAAGAAGTTGTCATCATTATTAATAGGGAGAAGGTCTCCGTGCACATCAGCATACCCAATCATCACTTCCAGGTTGGCTATGTGATGAATGTGAAGAATTAGTTTGTAGAAGTCTTCAAACTTTCCTGGCTTGTAGCGATCCAGAGAGAACCTTCTGAACTCTGCCCCAAACTGCAAGAGAAAACAAACAGACCATCAGCAGATGTGCTACCACAGGCCAATGTTCTAGTTTGGCATTTGAACGCGGTTTACATCACCTCTCTTTTCAAAGAATTAGAGAGCCACAGAATCAATCAGGTTGGAAAAGACTTCTGAGATCATCGAGTCCAACTTCTACCATTCAAACCTTTTCCATGTTGAATACAGTCACATGGTGCTTACAAGTCTACTAATGGCCTTTTAGGTCCTCCCATTAGAACATAACCATGGCTACCAAGACACCACAGGTATACTCAAGTGTTCCATCTTAAAAGAAACCACTTTTTAAAAATATTACGTTTTCATTAAATCCTCTAGAGGATAACTGCATTTGTAGAATTTAACTTTGAAGGTCCATCATTCATTCTCATCAGCTCAGGCATCTACAGAATCATTCTTCTCCAAAGCAGAAGTATTCACTCTACTGCTTTCAAAAAAAGTTACTAAGCTATTCAAACAACCCTATAAAAGTTCCTTGCACATTTGCCATCAATACCACTGGGATCCTAACCACAAGACCTTTAAAGAAGCATAGTATGTGAGCACACAGCTTGTTATTAGAAAATACACTCACTCTACATGACCCCTGAATTTCCTGGCAATCCATGCAGCAGAGGGAAAGTTAGTTTTCACGGCTTTAGTTTTTTTGTCACTCCACTGGTTTTTATTTTTAAAGCTTCATAGACCATAAAGTGGTTGTCAAAAAAAAAAAAAAAGCTTGGGGGAGGAGGTTGTGATTTGGCACAAGACAACAGAAAATGCTATAAACCCATGAAGCTGTTTTAAGTAAGTCAAAGTGACTGAGGAGAAGATTTCAATGGACTGATATTAGAAACAAAACATGCTATTAAGAACAGGAGGGAAAAATTTGATCCCTCTATTTAAGGAAATTAAAATAATGAAAACAGGCATCTAGTCAGACTAAACAGCTTAAATCACCTTTCTGGTACATTTCATTTAATATTTCAGATTGTAGAGTATGAGTAAACTACTGGTCATCAACTGAAACTCTAAAACCATCCTAACTCACTCTTGTACACATGCAACCACAGCCACAAATCCAAGAACAAGTAAGGCTGTAACTAGGACCTCATGGAAGTTCTTATTTGCAAAGTCAGCCAATACCAGGGCTAGAAACCAAAGACAGAAAACGAACAAGCACACAAAGGGAAAAAAATAAGAGGGAGAATCTTCTCTAAACAAATTCTTCCTCAAAATGGAGAATGACTTGCTTAGAGGTTCTCAGCTGTTAAATCAACTATACATGCAAGCCACTCTTTTGCTGAGACTAACAAAAGTATGAATCATCACCATAACCATCTTCAAGCAAAAAGGAAAAAAAGAAGCCAACATAACCCTATTGGCTTTGGGCACAAGCATGTTCTCAAATTACTTCCGCAGTTATGAAAATCCCACTCTTAAGCATCAAAGCCTAGTTGTGATCATCTGAAAGCTTGTTTAGTCAAATTATGCTGCTTGTTTGTAATATTAACTGCTAGTTCCAGTTTGGATTTCAGAGTGCCCATCCAAATGCACAAAACGCGAACAAACCACAGCTGGTTCCAATGGATGAAAAAACGTTCCTCCTTTGTCCTCCACCCCCTGCTCCTCTCCAGAAAAATCCAAGTGGCAACTTACTTGTGTGGACACACTTAAACTGAAAAAAAAGTGCTTAAGTCTTTTTAAATAAAAAAGTATCCTAAAGTGTTCTTTTTCCTAGAATCAAGCTAAAAAAAGCCATCAAGTGTCAAGTTTAGCATCTAGCTATGTGATAAACTAAAGGGGCAGGAACAAGGTCTTTGAAGGTTTTGCTTAAAGCTTCATCTATTGCTCTGCACACCTGAACAGGAATCCAGGATTCCTTGGGATTGCCTTAGCCAAAAGGCCAGGGTGCTCAGATGCCAATCCCAGTAACCACTTGTTTACTGGACAGCTTGCTCAGGACCATTAGCACGCATGGTACTTTCGAGGAAGCAGCTGCTGCGCAGTCTGACCCCAGGCAGTACAACACCCATCCTACATAGCCCCCTTGGACCCACGGTGCCCATCCATCCTGCTCTGCCAAACACACAGCCGAGGCAGAGCTCAGGTCCCGTGCAGGGACATTGCACCCAGCAGGAAAGCAACATGGAAAAGGACAGAGGAAAGAACTAAGGATGGTTACTTGCACTTGGCTGCTATGACCCAAAGCTCAGCTTAAGTTGCCACACGAGAAGACAGCTGGCAAAAGGGCCAAGCCTCCCAGCCTAGCCCCTGCAGGCACACTGGAAACTACTGGATCAGTGGAGCCTGACATGTGGGAATGCCACTGCAGGCTTGGGGCACTGAGGTCTGACAGGAATGCTGTACAGTCAAATTGACTCGTTCACATGTTCAGCCTTAGGAAAGCCCAAGAGTCAATTTCATTTGCCTGGGAATAGCACAATAGTAAACAAAGGCAAGAGATTTCACTTGTGCTTTCTGCATGACCCAGCTTTTTGAGGCAAAGGAGCTAGAAGGTGATTCTGTAGAGAAGAAATGAGCCAAGAGACTTAAGCAGATAATGAGAATTACTTTCTTTTTGTTTAAAGGTTAGTATTACTGTAGTAATGGTTTAGCTGATTTATTCACCCTGTGTACATACACAGGCAGCAACCATTGTCAGCTGGCCTTTTCAGAAGAGGAGAAAAAAAATGCTTCAGCTCATTCACCATCCCTAATGAGGCTGATAGAGAGTATCACAGTAATAATGGGGCTTGCAGTACCACTCAGCTTGGAGACTGGGTGCTCTGCATTGTATTCAGCCAGGATTTCAAGATAAAATCCACCGTGTATCTCACAGAAACTACAAATTCTGATAGCCAAAATGACCAATCTGCTTCTCTAAGTCACAAAGTTCATCTTATCATATCCTTTCACAGAAAGATACACAAGGACTGGTGCCTGCCAGCAAAGTCTCAGCCAGAACAATACTGTATCACACTGTTCGATAAACTAACAGTTTTAACAAGCAGATTAGTTTTCCATAATGAAGTAAATTACTCAGGCCTATTTAACTAATGCAAATACTGCATCCAGTATTGCAGAAGTCAGAGGACAGGAGGGACATAGCGAACTTAAAAGAATTTAGTCTGGCAGAGCTCATTATGACTGAAAAAAACAACTTAGAAGGAACTGCACATTTTGTTTCACAAACATTTTGTCTCTCTGTCCCAAGATCCTCAAAGTATCAGCCAACTACTATATTTGTTGTCTGCAGTCTGATGACAAAAAGCACACAACAAAATACAACACATCAGGAAGGAACCCCGAGCAAAAACAGATGCCCAGAAAAGTGTTCTGATAAAAGTTGTGTTAAAGAAGAAGGAAGACACAGCTAGCTGATCAAAACTTACACAGGCTGATCAAGAGCAATCAACTGCTTTCTTTGGCTTTTTTTCTGGCTAAAGGGTACAAGAGGTCAGAGGAGATGAGTGAGCAGGATTTTGAGGTTTGTTTACTTAGAGAGCGGTTATTTTGTGAAATTAAAGAGTTATTTGCATGCAAAAGAAAGCAAGCTTTATTTTTTTTTCTTTAAATTTTAAGTTTCAAGATGTTTACAGGGCCAAAAATGAAGCCCTGTGTTTATGAGGTGCCATCCCTCTAGTTTATTGCTGGCTTTGAAATCAGGCTATTGTAATAAGAAGACATCAAAGAGCAACATTTAGCAATAAACATGAATTACATTAGCCACCTACTTCTCTCATGAAGTAAAAAAATCAAGAACAGAAAGAAAACTAAACACTTTCATCCTTGCATAGACTGTAATTTCTGCTTACATATGAGATTTTCAAAACTGGGAAGGCCTAATCAGGAATGGATTATCAGTGAGAATGAGCAGAGGGCAAGAAAGAGGAGGAGGGAAGACAGTGTAAATGGTTTTGCACTTGCTGACTTCACCTGGGGACTTCAGAGCTCTGCTGTCACATTCATGTCTCCATTTCTCTGTTGCCTTTTTCTCCCCCAGTTACATCTTCCCCAGCTCACACAGCATTCTCTTGCTCTGCTCCCAGTCTCAGAGTGGTTGTCACTAGCGGCAAGAAGCCACCAAACAAGCAGAAGTTCTCTGCAACAAGTTCCCTCTTCAATGGCTTGCTCCAGAGCAGCTCTGCTTCACCAAAATGATCGAGCTGGTGGAAAGTGTGAGATTCCATGTTCTGCTCAGTCCCCTGCTCACATCTTGCTATTTCTTTCAAAAGAACGTCACAAGAGCAAGACAGCCTCTCTTCTATCTGCCCTTCATAGAAACCCCATCAGGGACACAATTTCACTGCTTTCTCCCCCAAACATTTTTCCTGATTGACATCATGCCATACTTCTACCTTTCTTCCTTCTATTCCCTCCTTTTACTCTCCCAGAAAAACACAGCCATGCTTTAGTATCTTAAATACTTAGAATAGTTTCTCTTACCAAAGAAAACCAGCAGTTCCCCTACTTTTTCATGCTTTGACACAATGCTTCACATCTCTGCTTTTCGTTTGAAGAACAACCTTTGTAACTCCTTCAACCCTCGTCAGTGGTCTGCAAGGCTCAGTTTATGACAACACTTTTCTTTCTTCTGCATCTACTTGGAAGAGAAATTCTTCTTTTTCTGTTCCCATCACCCTCAGATCACCTTCTGCTCATGAGATGCACTTCTTGTTCAATCCCATATAGATCTCTTCACAGAGAAGAGAACCTTGTCAGCTCAAGGGCAACTTAAACCCAAGGTTACCCTTCCCCCACCTCACTCACCTTATTTCATGATTTTTGGGAACTAGACCACTGCTTATTTTGCCTCACTACCACATGGCAGACTGTGAAAACAGTCATCCACAAAAACAATTTTATCAGCCTGTTTGAACCCATCATCCCTTTCTTTGTCACCCTTGCTCTAGTAGTTCCTCTCCTATCAGGTCACCCACGCAGCTGTTTTCTCCCTACCATCTCTGTCAGCACTGCCTCCAAGCAGCACACTGCCAGCCTTCCTCGCTGCCTCACCTCCCGATATTTAAACCCCCAGTGCCATTATCCTTCAAGAAATAATCATTTGCAGGAAAGCAAACCCTTTAAAATAAATCTGTGATTTAAGTACCAAGTCTACCTTTCCGAGAGCAAATCTCTTCCTTTTTTTATTCCAGTCCCCTGCATCTCGGGGGACAAACCAAAGTCTATCTGCAAATTATGTAGACCAAGATGATCCTGTATTTTCAAGCTACACACACTCTACCACACCACAGAGCTTAAGCACAAATACAGCACAGGATGCATACATCCAAGGCACATCAGCATGAGGGGTAAAAAGAAGATTTGGCACCTTGCCACCCAGAGGGACAAAGCAATCAGGTCTGGTCAACACTGTGATAAGTCCCTGAGCCTAGCTTCCTGCAGAAAGGCAGCCCTGCCCTACTACAGGTCTCCAGCAAGAGCAAACCACTTTTGGAACATTTACTGAGAGCTATCTACATGGATACAGGAAACCGGTAACCTGTAAGGGCTCTGGCTGGTTGCAAACTGATTTAAGCCCCTTTTAGCTGCCACCAGAGGTTTCCCCATGAGCTCAGTGCCAGCAACAGCTGCAGAGAAGTAATTTGATGCACATGCACGCACACCCCTGGCCAGACCTGAAGGGGGACTGGGAACAGCTGTGCAGGGCGGAAGCAGGAGGGATGGCACAAGGCTGGGTGGCCCTGGGGCTGGTGCACCACACCCTTCCCCGGACGTTTCTGCCTGAATTAACTTTAGGCATTTCCAGTGGGAACGGGACTACCTCTGTACCGGGAGATTCTGCCTTCACTTACAGGGAGGCAATGTCTCCCAAGGTACATTTCATCTTTTAATTCCTGGCCTGCCATTGTAAAGGTAATTAGGGGCAAGCAGTCAATCCTTGGAAAACCTTTCTTGGTTCCTAAAAGCTCAGATTAAGTGCACACAAAGTCTCTCACAAACAGAATGATAAGGGACTACAGAGGAAGGCACTATTAATTGCACCTCTGAAGAACTCCTTGGAGGTGGCTAGTCCTGGAGCCTGTTAGACAGAGCCTCCACAGGTATTTTAACCTCACATGGGAGACATTCCTTTCTGACTTGACTGTAAACAACATTTAATTTTCTGAGGTGCTCTTTAAAGTTGAAAGGTCCATTGTTCAATGTCCTTTAGGACTGTTTCAGTGTGGCGAGACTAAATTTGAGAAGACTACTCACGTAAGACAGACTGGCTGGACAAAGTTTTAGGCAGATCAGAAATTCCCAAGTTACTAGACTAAAAAGTATTACCAGCTGGAGAGAAGCTGGAGGCAGGAGCAAGAATAGGAGAGTATGGGAACACTGGAACACAAGGTAGCAGCCCTTGCCCTTCTAGTCAGTGGCAGCCATCCAGTTAGCACAGCTAGCACCCAAGCCCACACCAATATACTTGCTTCAGGAACATTGTTGGAGGAACTACCAACTTCCCATGACTAGACAGACCTGAGACTACACAAAACCTGAGCACCAGAGCATATCCTCCACCACACACAGAAATGCTCTGTGACACCAGGTAGCTCAAAGCACACATTCCAGCCTTCCCTGTATCTCCTAACAGGCACTACTGCTCCCAAAGTGCCAGAGCACAGGTTAGAGAAGAGAGTCACGCCGTGCTGGTGCTTATTGCAGCTGACACCTGAACAGAACTATCACAAGATGACTTGTCAGTGCAACACTTTTCAGCTGAAAGGTTTGGCCTCTCATCCGTGAAGGGCAGCAAGCGTGCACAGGACCCACTGGTGTGGCTGAGCCGAAAGCTGTGGTCACTTTCTCTCATGTAACCCAGCAGACAGACTTAAGGTTACTAGGTATGACCACTTCAGAAAGCTATCCTACTATGCAAAACAAAGATTCAGAATGAGAGAGGAACCAGGAGTTTACTAGGTGCTTTTTAGCACATCAGAATAAGCACAATACCTGCTGTGAGAAGCCCAGCAAACTGGGAGGGAAAGGAACACAGGCAATGCTTCTTAAGAAGTTAATGTTTACAGTCTCTTTCTCTTGACATGTTTTGCAACAATCCAGACTGTCTCAAGTTGCTATTACTGTGGCACACTGTCTTCATTTGAGAGGGGGAAGCACTGCGGTTTTCTGAGTCCATGCCACATTTGGTTAGCATATAATCGAATATGTTTTCAAGCTCAAAAACAGAAGTTAAATCAGCTCGTTACAGGGCTTTTTACTGCACTTATTTTGGTTTTACTCCAGGTATGACAAGTATGACCTTAACTTGGAAGAATCTAAAGTACTGCTTAAAAGCTTTAAGCAGACTTAAAGTCTGTTTTAACATTCCGTAGCCTTTAAAAAGAGTGCTGCTTTTTGATCTATTTTGAAGTGTGCTACACATGGAAAACTTTTCTTAAAACTTCAGAAGGCCTGTACAGCTTCACGGTTAGAGTGAAATCAAAGTACAAAAGGCTGGAAAACACAATTTGAGACCTCTCTCACTTAGTTAACACCAGACAGTGCAAAACCAGACCTTTAAAATCTCTTTAGAGAGGGCTATTACAAGTAAGCTTGCTCTTACGGCTACTGCTGCAGTTTTAACATTGCTTGACGTTATACTTTATACCTTTCAAATACACTGTGTGTATACACATACTGCCACAGCTGAACAGTCGTGTGGACAGGCAATATCAGCAACTTTGGCAGGGGAGGAAGATGCAAAAGGTTTAAACCAGCGATCTTTATGTAACAGCACAGGCACACTTTCTCTAAGAAGAGGAGACAACACGTGAGCGGGATAAAGCACCCAGAAGCTGTTTGAATGCTACACCTATCTGGCAGCTGGGCAGGCTTGCTAAAGCACTGACTTCTACACGTGCTTCAGACCAAAACACAGTGTTTCAGCTGCTACTGACTTTGTAAGAGCACAGCTGATCCCAAACATGCTTTTTGTCTTTGAACATCATAACCGTATCACATCTACTCAGGACTGAGTAGAATCAGAAAATGATTGAAAATTTACTAAAAATCCATTTGCGGCACCCATCTAAACACCAACATTTAATGAGAGCCAAAACAGGATAGTGGAAGAGAGTATAAAAAATATGGTTAAAATTAACTGGTTCTGTTTATCTCAGTGGGTTTGTTTACAGTAGTAGGATGTTAGTCACATTATTGTTAATTTGTATATCAGCTTGCAATGCAAGAAAACATGACACTATTAATATGGCAGAAATGCAACAGTCAGCACGCGAGTCAGGTAGCTGTGCTTTTATACTCCTCAACCACTATCAGAAGTTCCATTGTCCCAGAGGGTTCATCAACAACAAAGGGTCCTTTTGCAAAGGACTTTTATCAGGGAACGATGAGTACATTTAGCCATTTTTGAAATAATGAAAATTAATTCTTACTAGTACATACAGTTTACAAGAATTCATACAGTAGTAACAGAAAAACAGTACTCTGCTGCTTTTCAGCCAGAAACATGGCACAGTCAGTTTCAAAGGGAAAAAAACCCCAACACACACTTTCACAAACAATTCAAAGTGCTATCATTTAAAGGCCTGAGGCAATCATACTTCTACTATTCCAAAATATCTAAGACACTGGAAAAGAAATACACATTTGGGCTGACAGCTACCCTCCTGTTTGAAAAACTGTGTATACAATTCAAGGGAACGAAAAATAAAATCTCCTTTCACTCAGCAAGACAAAAGAAGATGGGCTACATGGAGTTATAATTAAAGAGAAGTCCCACCCCTAATGTAGGAATTCCTATTTTAAAAGCATTTGTTCTTCTGTAGGCTTATACTCATGGGCAAAGAAGCCTGTAACCTCTCTGTAGAGCTCAAGACAGAAAATGAAAAATAGGTTAAGAACTCAGCCTGTGGCCACAAGATCCCAAACAAAACAAACAGAAAAAGCCCCACACACTGCAGGCACTGGAGCTCTCGGTAAAAGGGAAAAAGGGGGAGAGAAAGGGTCATCTGGAAACCTTTTTCAGAGATTAGAGGCAGTTTCTTGAGAGGGGACAGATACTTCACTTGTCACCCAGCAGAGGAAAGGAGTCAGTGAGTACTAGACACATGAGAATACACAGTTGTTCTAAGCCAGCAAGATAATGTGTCTTCAGATCCTGTCTAAAAGGGCTGAAACATTAATCCTGAGCTATGGAGACAACACCTAGATAAGAACTGAGCTTCTAATTTATTTTGTCATGAAAGACGGGAGAGAAGGGCTAAGGTGTACTTACAATTCAATTAATATTTTCCTATGACATGTGCCAACTTCTAAGCAGGTTTCTCTTTATCCTTCCTCTTTTCTATCTGGCAATAAGCTTTGAAGTGTTTTGATTTTAAGGCCAGCTCCCTGAGGATCATGCAAAGGAAGGGAGAAAGCAGGGAGCAGGACAGAAGGGGACTTCCTAAAGCAGAAGACTGCAGCAATTTCCACCACTGCCGTGTCTGAAAACAGAGGTGTGAACAGATGGCGGAAGGTTTTCCCCTTCAGTATTTGCTGCAGCAGAGAGATCCACGACACTTTTGCAGCACCTTACAGTCACACAGACAAAAAGTGACCTGACATACACCCAGAGGTACAACACAGTGCCACAAAGCCCATCCTTCTGCATACAGCCAGAGAACGTATCATTGCCAGTGTCCCCACCATGCAGCCACAGACATAAGAAATCCATGGACACCAGAATCGGGAGCTGAAGCATGCTGTGGGCCACACTCCCAGCAGGGGTGATGGGTCAGGCTAGGTTCAGCAGAGGTACAGGCTAGTTCAAACCCACTGAAATCCGATCATCCACAAATCTCACAGGACTACTGGACAAGAAAAGAGAAATACCGCCTGCGGGTTTTGGCCCTTTGGCACAAGAAGGATGCTGAAAACTGTAGTGAGTTCAGCCATCAGGATGCTCCCTCCTTCTCCTCCCCACCGCCCAACCCTGCTTTGTTTTTAACAACCCTCTGGCACACATCGGGAACTTTGTAACTTAAAGATACTTGGGGATTTCCAGAGAAGTGTCTTACCCAGTATGGTACTTAGCGCTGACAGACTCTCTCCCTCCAATAATCAAGGGCATGAACCAACTTTCAAGAACTTGTTTTTGGAGAAAAGGAAAGAAATTCAGAAAACCCAGGAAAATCAGATTTCACAGGAGCCATTTCTGAATTGTGAAGGCAATCACAATTCAGATATGTGATGACTAATGCAAGATACCAGCTAGATGCTGGTTCATCTTCAAGGAAGGAACCACCTGGTTACTGTAACAGAGGCAGGGATATCAAAACCCCAGCACCTGCAAACTATCTCCCATCCAACTCCCCGCAGCCATTTTTTCCAGAGCTCCTTCTGATCAAACTCGATCTTCAGAGGAGAAAAGCTATTCCGCACCACTGTGTAAAAGCAGCACTCTCTCACACTCAGCTCCTCTGCTAAAAGGGATTCCACCTGCCCACGGACTGCGACTTCCCCAGCCTTTGAAAAGCCACCAAGAATCCCTTGATCTGCAGCCAGCAGCATGCCCCGGCGCAGAGGCTGAGCTGCACCCACCTCCGCTCACCTGGCAGCCTGCGCTCTCAGGCGATAGCTGCAAAATCATGAGTTCTCAGACTCAACTTTCAAGTTCTCAGGCAAGCCCAGACAGGCCTCATACTTACAAAACACAAGCAACTAAGTGTTTAAAAGGCTGACTACATAGGCTACCAAAAGTAGCATTACTGAATCTTTTTGTTTCCTCAGCCTTAGATAGTCCACGCAGACAAAGAGACCTTAACAATCTCTATTTCTAGATGATCACAGCACAGCAACACAGTGATCCACAGGGACAAGGCTGACAGCACCACAACTGACCCTCCAAGATCACTATATTTTTGTAAGAGGTATAAGGTCTTTATACAGCACCTTCCCAGGTACCATTGGCCACAACTTTTCACTGGAGCTCCTTCAGATCACTGAAGAGTAACTCTGAGTGGGAACCTATGAGCTTTACAGGCAAAATAAAACCATCTTGCAATGCCAGCACCAACAGCCTGCTACATCAACAGACTGGCTGTTATTGTGCCCAAGTCATGCTAACAGTAAAACCCACCAGAACCAGGAAATTCAACAACACAGCTTCCACTGACACACACTGCAGGTTCACAGATCATCACTGAGTGTAGGCCCTCAACAGGGTATTTTGAATTTAGCCTCTGTTTGAAGTTTTCTTCCAATGCAGTAAAGCTCTCTATAGTAACTTCTGGGCCATCAGCAGTGACAACCCTGAGCTACAGAAGGCCTCCAGTAAACCCCTCCCAACCATCCAAGTTTATTTTCCTTCCCTCTAAAACCCCACAATTATTCATAGGCTTATAACCTCCCTATATCACTCTGTGTCTAGAGAACCAGACAGGATTCACTTACAGAATTCCTGCAGCTGTAAGGGAAGCTACGAGCTCTTTACTATAAGGTTGCTTTCTAATTGCTAATAGCACAAACTCAAGCTATGGCAATACTGAAGTAGAAGAGAGAGGATGAACTTAAAAATTCTCGTATGTGGCCAAGGCTTTAGTTTAAAACCCATAGAATGTAAGTGGTATAATTCAGTAGACAGAAGACGGGATCTGGAGTTTTTGGGAGCCACAAGGAATGTCGTGGGTGGGTTACATCTTAGAACCCGTACAAGCCGAACCAAAACTTTCCAGCTATGGAAGCAAAATGGAACTTTCTAGGCCAGCTGCAGCCTTTGAAGCAGCAACTAGAGGTTAGGAAATAAGAGCCTGAACCCACATTTCAGGTGTCATGTTTAGAAATGATTGGAGGCTCCCTTGGACACAAAGTACTTCTCCCACTGAAGCCATCTCCGCTCTATGTGTTGCTCAAGGCCATTTGATCTGAATGCAAATTTTAACAGCAGCAATGGACAAAAATGAGCAGCACCAAGTACAGAGTCCCAAAGACATCCCCCTCAACACCATCTCAGAAGGTGAGCAGGGACTCCAGGAAAGGCTAACGTTATCCATACTCTTTTTAACTTATGCATCACCTACATCTTGCCCATAAGACACGGGCGTCCGGGGAGATATCTCAGTTCTACTTAAATGCTACTTATTTTTGCCCTCAGAGGCGCAGGCAAGATTTTGACGGCTGGTTCAACCGAGAGCCACCAAAGCCTCTTGACGAGAGCTCAGCAAGACCAACGTGAGGCACAGCCACCCGACACCATCCTTTGAGGCGGCTAGCTCCGGCAGCCGATCTCGGCTGATCTCTCCCAGCAGATCTCGGCTCCTTCCCCAACACCACCAGCGTGCACAAGCCGATGCCGGTGCGGGCATCCCGGCACAGCCGCCACAGGACGGGGAAGCTTTCCGCCGGTCTCTCTCTGGCTCCTCCGGCTCGGACCTACGGCAGGACCGGCCGGGGAACCCGGCCCTTCTCCCGCCTGGTCCTCCGCCCCTCTCCTCAGAACGCGTCGGGAGCCGGTCGGAGCACCGGGGGGCTGAAACGTCCCGGGGCGGGGCGGGAGCGGCACGGCCGCCGCGCCTCCCGCTGCCCCCGGGCCGAGCCCCAGCCCGCCCGCCAGGCGAGGCCAGCGGCGCTTCCCGAGCCGCCCCACAAAGTTACCGCCGGAGTCTCCGCGGCGAAACAAAAGATGGAGCAGGAGCGGCGGGCGCCGCGCCGGGGGCGGGCGGGGAAGGGTCGCGCCGCCGCCTCCGGCCGGGCAGGGGCGGCTCGCCGAGAGCTGCGCC